>JBAPLH010002425.1:0-35805 GCA_037897445.1 Ceriops zippeliana
ATCCATTTGTTCTCAGTATATCCATGATTAAGCCTTTTAAACCTCTTTCATCCACTTTGTTCTTGCCCTTCTTCTAGACCCACTGATTTCTCTTAAAAGATCAATGGTATACATGCTTTGTTGTACTTAATTAGTGCTTTGTTCTCTATCATTAGGTGTATTTTAGATCATAATTGCTTTGACATATTTTTCTTTAAATTAATTCCATGCAAACTCACAACAAAACCAATGAAAATTATAGATTTATAGAAAGAAACATATCACTCTATTTAAAATAAAGGGGATAAGATATCTAGGGCAAGTCACCTAGTGGGGGGGGAGGTTTTGAATGAAAGCTCAAAAATGAACCCAATATGTTTTGAGCCCATGTTTTCTTGTTACATTTGCCCTTAAATTGGAAAATTCAATTATATACTAATATAAAAGAAATATTAGAGACAATTTATATATACTTTGAGAATGTTGATCAACCAACTGTCCTTGGATTGGATATAAGACTTGGACTAATATCAATGAGCATCAAGTATCTTTTCACCAAGTTCCAAATCCTTATTCAATCATAGTGCACTCATAAAGATAAGTGATTATCCTTTTGTGTAGCATTGGAAACATTTAGAATAGCACCGGAAACATTTTAAGAATCATCCATATTGTCTAGTATATCCATGATTAAGCTCCCTTTTAAATTCTCTTTCATCCACTTTGTTCTTGCTCCTTCTTTTCTTAGACCACCTGATTTCTCTTAAAAGATCAAATGGTATACAAGCTTTTGTTGTACTTAATTAGTGCTTTGTTCTCTTATCATTAGGTGTATTTTAGATCATAATTGCTTTGAGACATATATTTTTCTTTAAATGAATTCCATGCAAACTCACAACAAAACCAATGAAAATTATAGATTTCATAGAAAACATACTCTATTTAAAATAATAGGGATATTAGGGCAAGTCACCTAGTGGGTTGTTTTGAAAGCTCAAATGAACTCCCAAAATGTTGTGAGCCTGTTTTTCTTGTACATTTGCCCTTAAATGAAAAAATCAATCTACCTAATCAAAAAAATAGGGACAATTTATATAACTGAGAATGTTGATCAACCAACTCCTTGGATTGGATATAAGACTTGGACTAATATCTATGTGCTATCAAGTATTTATCGTCAAGTTTCAAACATGGGTTGTGGGAGGCATTCATCATACATTGCAGATAAAGATACAAGTGATTACCTGACCGCAGTGTAGGAATTGGAAACATTTAAAAATAGCGCTGCGAAAACATGTTTTTAAGAATAGCTTATTCTCATGTATATCCATGATTAAGCCTTTTAAATTTATCTTTCATTTCACTTTGTTCTTGCCCTTTTATTAGACCACTGATTTCTCATGAAAGATCAATGGTATACAAGCTTTGTTGTACCTAATTAAGTGCTCTTGTTCTCTATCATTAGCTGTTATTTTAGATCATAATTGCTTTCACTTTATTTTTTCATTAAATTAATTCCATGCAAACTCACAACACAAAACCAATGAAAATTATAGATTTCATAGAAAAACACACTCTATTTAAAAATAAAAGGGAGAGGATATTAGGGCAAGACACCCAGTGGGTTCTTTTGTAAGCCCAAAGGAACCCAAAATGTTGAGCCTTTTTTCTTATACAATTTAGCCTTAAATGCAAATCAATCTACACACTAAACAAAAACAGATAGGGACAAATTTTTATATAACATCAGAATTTTGATCAACCAACTCCTTCGATTCGACATAAAACATGGACTAATATATCATGAGCATCAAGTATTTTTTTCACCAAGCTCAAATACCTTATACATCATTTATTGCAACATAAATATAAGCAGTGATTATCCTTTTTGTAGTCACTAGAAACATTTAGAATAGCACCGGAAACATTTTTAAGAATCCATATTGTCAAGTATATCCATGATTAAGCCTTTTGATTGTAAATTCCTCTTTCATACCACTTTGTTTATATTGCCCTTCTTATTAGAACCACTGATTACTCTCTCTTAAAAGATCAATGGTATACAAGCTTTGTTGTACTTATTAGTGCTATTTGTTCTCTAAATCATTAGGTGTATTTTATAGATCGTAATTGCTTTGAGACATTATTTTTCTTAATTAAATATGAATTCCATGCCAACTCACACAACAGAAACCAATGAAAATTATAGATTTCGATTATAGAAAACACACTCTATTTGTAAAAATAAAGGGGATGTAATAGGGCAAGGTCACCTAGTGGGTTTATTTTGTATTTGCTCAAATGAACGCCACAAAATGTTGAGCTTTTTTCTTTCTATTTGTAATGTTTATTTCTGCCTTTTAAAAAAAATGAAACAGAAAATTACCTAATAACGATAAAAAATAGTAGACACTAACAATTGGGGGGGGGGGGGAGGGGGGAGGGGGGAATAAAACGAAAAAATAGAAACAAGAAGAATTTATTGTTGATTCAAGGTTACCAACGTCCGTTGTGGATAATGGATATAAAACTTGGTGGACTGAATATTCATGAGCATTCAATTCTTTAGGGAGCCGAATTTTCGTCATCCTTTCAAATACCCTATTATGACATCTGATACTATGAGATAAAGACAGCGGTGATTACCTTGTTTGTGTTGTGGTAGCCATGATTGGAAACATTCCGCAAATTAGCGCTGGTAAACATTTATATAGAATCCTTATTCTCTTGTATATCCATGTATTAACCTTTTAAATCCTCTTTCATCCACTACCTTTCTTTGCCCGGTCTTACTAGACCTCTGATTTCTCGATAAAATAAGGTTTAGGTATAACAATGCTTTCTTGTACTTAATTAGTGCTTTTCTCTCATCGTAGTTAGAGTATTTTATATTATAAATTGCTTTGACATCATTTTTTAAATTTAAAATTAATTTCCAAGCGAACTCTTAACAAAACCCAGAAGAAAATGTATAGCTTTTATCCATAAAAAAAACATCTCAATTTAAAATAAAATGGATATTTAGGGCAAGTCACCCAGTGGCTTCTTTTGTAAAGCCCAATGGAACCCTAACCCAAAATGTTTAGCCGCCGTTTTTTCAACATAGACATTTAGCCTTAAATCCAAAATGCAATCTACCTCAACGCAAAAACATAGGGGCATTTTACATAACTCAGAATTTGATATCAACCACTCTAGGTCGGTTGGATTAGGACATAAAACTTGTTTGGACTAATATCATGAGCAAACAAGTATTTTTCGGTCAAGTTCAAATCCTTATTCATCGAGACGTTATTGCACATAAAGATAATGATGGTTGATTACCCTTGGTGTAGCATTGGAAACATTTAAAATAGCGCTGCAAACATTTATGAATCCTGATTCTCATGTATATCCATGATTAAGCCTTTTAAATCCCTCTTTCAACCACTTTGTTCTTGCCCTTCCTTACTAGACCTCTGATTTCTCGTAAAAGAAACATAGGTATACATGCTTTGCGCTTGTACTTAATTAGTGCTTTGTTCTCTATCATTAGGTGTATTTTAGATCATAATTGCTTTGACATCATTTTTCTTTCTTTAAATTAATTCCAGGCGAACATTGAGAACAAAACCAAAGAAAATTATAGATTTCATAGAGAAAAAACACACAATTTAAAAATAAAAGGGGGATATTAGGGCAAGTCACCTAGTGGTTGTTTTGTAAGCCCAAATGAAACCCAAAATGTTGAGCCTTTTTTCATGTACATTTTGCCTTAAATGAAAAACACTCTACCTAAAGAAAAAAATAGGGAATTTTATATAACTTAGAATGTTGATCAACCGACTCCTTGGATTGCACATAAAACTTGGACTAATATCATGACCATCAAGTATTTCTCGTCATGTTCAAATCCTTATCCATCATATTGCACATAAAGATAAGTGATTATCCATGGTGTAGGATTGGAAACATTTAAAATAGCGCTGGAAACATTTATGAATCCTTATTCTCATGTATATCCATGATTAAGCCTTTTAAATCCTCTTTCATCCACTTTGTTCTTGCCCGACTTACTAGACCTCTGATTTCTCGTAAAAGAACATAGGTATACATGCTTTCTTGTACTTAATTAGTGCTTTGTTCTCTATCATTAGGTGTATTTTAGATTATAATTGCTTTGACATCATTTTTCTTTAAATTAATTCCAGGCGAACTCTTAACAAAACCAAAGAAAATTATAGATTTGATAGAAAAAACACTCAATTTAAAATAAAAGGGATATTAGGGCAAGTCACCCAGTGGCTTCTTTTGTAAGCCCAATGGAACCCAAAATGTTGAGCCTTTTTTCAACATACATTTAGCCTTAAATGAAAATCAATCTACCTCAACAAAAACATAGGGCATTTTACATAACTCAGAATTTTGATCAACCCACTCCTTGGATTGGACATAAAACTTGGACTAATATCATGAGCATCAAGTATTTTTCGTCAAGTTCAAATCCTTATTCATCATATTGCACATAAAGATAAGTGATTACCCTTGGTGTAGCATTGGAAACATTTAAAATAGCGCTGCAAACATTTATGAATCCTGATTCTCATGTATATCCATGATTAAGCCTTTTAAATCCTCTTTCAACCACTTTGTTCTTGCCCTTCTTACTAGACCTCTGATTTCTCGTAAAAGAACATAGGTATACATGCTTTCTTGTACTTAATTAGTGCTTTGTTCTCTATCATTAGGTGTATTTTAGATCATAATTGCTTTGACATCATTTTTCTTTAAATTAATTCCAGGCGAACTTTGAACAAAACCAAAGAAAATTATAGATTTCATAGAAAAAACACACGCTTGAAAATAAAAGGGATATTAGGGCAAGTCACCCAGTGGGTTGTTTTGTAAGCCCAAATGAACCCAAAATGTTGAGCCTTTTTTCATGTACATTTAGCCTTAAATGAAAATCAATCTACCTAAACAAAAAAATAGGGGCATTTTATATATAACTCAGAATGTTGATCAACCCACTCCTTGGATTTGGACATAAAAACTTGGACTAATATCATGAGCATCAAGTATTTTTCGTCAAGTTCAAATCCTCTATTCATCATATTGCACATAAAGATAAGTGATTATCCTTGGTGTAGCATTGGAAACATTTTAAAATAGCGCTGGGAAAACATTTTAAGAATCCTTATTGTCTCATGTATATCCATGATTAAGCCTTTTTAAATCCTCTTTCATCCACTTTGTTCTTGCCCTTCTTATTAGACCACTGATTTCTTCTTAAAAGAACAATGGTATACAAGCTTTCTTGTACTTAATTAGTGCTTTGTTCTCTATCATTAGGTGTATTTTAGATTCATAATTGCTTTGACATTATTTTTCTTTAAATTAATTCCAGGCAAACTCACAACAAAAAACCAATGAAAATTATAGATTTCATAGAAAAAAACACACTCTATTTAAAATAAAAGGGATATTAGGGCAAGTCACACCAGTGGGTTTCTTTTGTAAAGCCCAAATGAACCCAAAATGTTTGAGCCTTTTTTCTTGTACAATTTAGCCTTAAATGAAAAATCAATCTACCTAAACAAAAAAATAGGGCATTTTTATATAACTCAGAATTTTGATCAACCCACTCCTTGGATTGGACATAAAAACTTGGACTAATATCATGAGCATCAAGTATTTTTCACCAAGTTCAAATCCTTATTCATCATATTGCACATAAAGATAAGTGATTTATCCTTGGTGTAGCATTGGAAACATTTAGAATAGCACTGGAAACATTTTAAGAATCCATATTGTCTCATGTATATCCATGATTAAGCCTTTTAAATCCCTCTTTCATCCACTTTGTTCTTGCCCTTCTTATTAGACCACTGATTTCTCGTAAAAGATCAATGGTATACAAGCTTTTGTTGTACTTAATTAGTGCTTTGTTCTCTATCATTAGGTGTATTTTAGATCATAATTGCTTTGACATTATTTTTCTTTAAATTAATTCCTTGGACAACTCACAACAAAACCAATGAAAATTATAGATTTCATAGAAAAAACACACTCTATATTTAAAATAAAAGGGATATTAGGGCAAGTCACCTAGTGGGTTGTTTTGTAAGCCCAAATGGAACCCAAAATGTTGAGCCTTTTTTTCTTGTACATTTAGCCCTTAAATGAAAATCAATCTACCTAAATAAAAAAAATAGGGCATTTTTATATAACTGAGAATGTTGATCAACCAACTCCTTGGATGGATTGGACATAAAACTTGGACTAATATCATGAGCATCAAGTATTTTTCGTCAAGTTCAAATCCTTATTCATCATATTGCAGATAAAGATAAGTGATTATCCTTGGTGTAGCATTGGAAACATTTAAAATAGCGCTGGAAACATTTTAAGAATCCTTATTCTCATGTATATCCATGATTAAGCCTTTTTAAATCCTCTTTCATCCACTTTGTTCTTGCCTTTCTTACTTAGACCTCTGATTTCTCGTAAAATAACATAGGTTATACATGCTTTCTTGTACTTAATTAGTGCTTTGTTCTCTATCATTAGGTGTATTTTAGATCATAATTGCTTTGACATCATTTTTTCTTTAAATTAATTCCAAGCAAACTCTTAACAAAACCAAAGAAAATTATAGATTTCATAGAAAAAACACACTCTATTTAAAATAAAAGGGATATTAGGGCAAGTCACCCCAGTGGGTTCTTTTGTAAGCCCAAATGAAACCCAAAATGTTGAGCCTTTTTTTCTTGTACATTTAGCCTTAAATGAAAATCAATCTACCTAAAACAAAACATAGGGCATTTTATATAACTCAGAATTTTGATCAACCCACTCCTTGGATTGGACATAAAACTTGGACTAATATCATGAGCATCAAGTATTTTTCGTCAAGTTCAAATCCTTATTCATCATATTGCACATAAAGATAAGTGATTATCCTTTGGTGTAGCATTGGAAACATTTTAAAATAGCGCTGGAAACATTTTATGAATCCTTATTCTCATGTATATCCATGATTAAGCCTTTTAAATCCTCTTTCATCCACTTTGTTCTTGCCCTTCTTATTAGACCTCTGATTTCTCGTAAAAGATCACATAGGGTTATACATGCTTTCTTGTACTTAATTAGTGCTTTGTTCTCTATCATTAGGTGTATTTTAGATCATAATTGCTTTGACATCATTTTTCTTTAAATTAATTCCAGGCGAACTCTGAACAAAACCAAAGAAAATTATAGATTTCATAGAAAAAACACACGCTTTAAAATAAAAGGGATATTAGGGCAAGTCACCTAGTGGGTTGTTTTGTAAGCCCAAATGAACCCAAAATGTTGAGCCTTTTTTCATGTACATTTTGCCTTAAATGAAAAACACTCTACCTAAACAAAAAAAATAGGGCATTTTATATAACTTCAGAATGTTGATCAACCAACTCCTTGGATTGGACACATAAAACTTGGACTAATATCATGAGCATCAAGTATTTTTCGTCAAGTTCAAATCCTTATTCATCATATTGCACATAAAGATAAGTGATTATCCCTTGTGTGTAGCATTGGAAACATTTAAAATAGCACTGGAAACATTTTAAGAATCCTTATTGTCATGTATATCCATGATTAAGCCTTTTTAAAATCCTCTTTCATCCACTTTGTTCTTGCCCTTCTTATTAGACCACTGATTTTCTCTTAAAAGATCAATGGTATACAAGCTTTCTTGTACTTAATTAGTGCTTTGTTCTCTATCATTAGGTGTATTTTTAGATCATAATTGCTTTGACATTAATTTTTCTTTAAATTAATTCCAGGCAAAACTCTTAACAAAACCAAATGAAAATTATAGATTTGATATAGAAAACACACTCTATTTTAAAATAAAAGGGATATTAGGGCAAGTCACCCAGTGGGTTCTTTTTGTAAGCCCAAAGGAACCCAAAATGTTGAGCCTTTTTTCTTGTACATTTAGCCTTAAATGAAAATCAATCTACCTAAACAAAAAAATAGGACAATTTTATATAACTCAGAATTTTGATCAACCCCACTCCTTGGATTGGACATAAAACTTGGACTAATATCATGAGCATCAAGTATTTTTCACCGTCAAGTTCAAATCCTTATTCATCATATTGCACATAAAGATAAGTGATTATCCTTTTGTGTAGCATTGGAAACATTTAAAATAGCACTGGAAACATTTTTAAGAATCCATATTGTCATGTATATCCATGATTAAGCCTTTTAAATCCTCTTTCATCCACTTTGTTCTTGCCCTTCTTATTAGACCACTGATTTTCTCTTAAAAGATCAATGGTATACAAGCTTTGTTGTACTTAATTAGTGCTTTGTTTCTCTATCATTAGGTGTATTTTAGATCATAATTGCTTTGACATTATTTTTTCTTTAAATGAATTCCATGCAAACTCACAACAAAACCAAAGAAAATTATAGATTTCATAGAAAACACACTCTATTTAAAAAAAAAAAAAGGGATATTAGGGCAAGTCACCTAGTGGGTTGTTTTGTAAGCCCAAATGAACCCAAAATGTTGAGCCCTTTTTTCTTGTACATTTAGCCCTTAAATGAAAATCAATCTACCTAAATCAAAAAAAATAAGGGCAATTTTATATAACTGAGAATGTTGATCAACCAACTCCTTGGATTGGACATAAAACTTGGACTAATATCATGAGCATCAAGTATTTTTCGTCAAGTTCAAATCCTTATTCATCATATTGCACATAAAGATAAGTGATTATCCTTTGTGTAGCATTGGAAACATTTAGAATAGCACTGGAAACATTTTTAAGAATCCTTATTGTCATGTATATCCATGATTAAAGCCTTTTAAATCCTCTTTCATCCACTTTGTTTCTTGCACTTCTTATTAGACCACTGATTTCTCTTAAAAGATCAATGGTTATACAAGCTTTATTGTACTTAATTAGTGCTTTGTTCTCTATCATTAGGTGTATTTTTAGATCATAATTGCTTTGACATTATTTTTCTTTAAATTAATTCCAGGCAAAACTCACAACAAAACCAATGAAAATTATAGATTTCATAGAAAAACACACTCTATTTAAAATAAAAGGGATATTAGGGCAAGTCACCTAGTGGGTTCTTTTGTAAGCCCAAATGAACCCAAAATGTTGAGCCTTTTTTCTTGTACATTTAGCCTTAAAATGAAAATCAATCTACCTAAACAAAAAAAATAGGTCATTTTATATAACTCAGAATGTTGATCAACCCACTCCTTGGATTGGACATAAAAACTTGGACTAATATCATGAGCATCAAGTATTTTTCACCAAGTTCAAATCCTTATTTCATCATATTGCACATAAAGATAAGTGATTATCCTTTGTGTAGCATTGGAAAATTTAAATTTAAAATAGCAATGGAAACATTTTAAGAATCCATTATTGTCATGTATATCCATGATTAAGCCTTTTAAATCTCTCTTTCATCCACTTTGTTCTTGCCCTTTCTTATTAGACCACTGATTTCTCGTAAAAAGATCAATGGTATACAAGCTTTTGTTGTTTAATTAGTGCTTTGTTCTCTATCATTAGGTGCTTATTTTTAGATCATAAATTGCTTTGACATCATTTTTTCTTTAAATTTAATTCCAGGCAAACTCATAACAAAACCAAAGAAAATTATAGATTTCATAGAAAACACACTCTATTTAAAATAAAAGGGATATTAGGGCAAGTCACCTAGTGGCTTGTTTTGTAAGCCCAATGGAACCCAAAATGTTGAGCCTTTTTTCTTGTACATTTGCCCTTAAATGAAAATCAATCTACCTAAAAAAAAAAATAGGGCAATTTTATATAACTCAGAATTTTGATCAAACCACTCCTTGGATTGGACATAAAACTTGGACTAATATCATGAGCATCAAGTATTTTTCACCAAGTTCAAATCCTTATTCATCATATTGCACATAAAGATAAGTGATTATCCTTTGTGTAGCATTGGAAACATTTAAGAAATAGCACCGGAAACATTTTAAGAATCCATATTGTCTAGTATATCCATGATTAAGCCTTTTAAATTCTCTTTTCATCCACTTTGTTCTTGCCCCTTCTTATTAGACCACTGATTTCTCTCTTAAAAGATCAATGGTATACAAGCTTTGTTGTACTTAATTAGTGCTTTGTTCTCTATCATTAGGTGTATTTTTAGATCATAATTGCTTTCACATTATTTTTCTTTAAATGAATTCCATGCAAACTCACAACAAAACCAATGAAAATTATAGATTTCATAGAAAACACACTCTATTTAAAATAAAAGGGATATTAGGGCAAGTCACTGGTAGTGGGTTGTTTTTGTAAGCCCAAATGAACCCAAAAATGTTGAGCCTTTTTTCTTGTACATTTAGCCTTAAATGAAAAAATCAATCTACCTAAACAAAAAAAATAGGGCATTTTATATAACTCAGAATTGTTGATCAACCAACTCCTTGGGATTGGACATAAAACTTGGACTAATATCATGAGCATCAAGTATTTTTCACCAAGTTCAAATCCTTATTCATCATATTGCACATAAAGATAAGTGATTATCCTTTTGTGTAGCATTGGAAACATTTATAATAGCACTATGCAAACATTTTAAGAATCCATATTGTCATGTATATCCATGATTAAGCCTTTTAAATCCTCTTTTCATCCACTTTGTTCTTGCCCTTCTTATTAGACCACTGATTTCTCGTAAAAAGATCAATGGTATACAAGCTTTGTTGTACTTTAATTAGTGCTTTGTTCTCTATCATTAGGTGTATTTTAGATCATAATTGCTTTGACATTATTTTTTTTCTTTAAATTGAATTCCAGGCAAACTCACAACAAAACCAATGAAAATTATAGATTTCATAGAAAAACACACTCTATTTAAAATAAAAGGGATATTAGGGGCAAGTCACCTAGTGGGTTGTTTTTGTAAGCCCAAATGAACCCAAAATGTTGAGCCTTTTTCTTGTACATTTTGCCCTTAAATGAAAATCAATCTACCTAATCAAAAAAATAGGGCAATTTATATAACTTAGAATGTTGATCAACCAACTCCTTGGATTGGACATAAAACTTGGACTAATATCATGAGCATCAAGTATTTTTCGTCATGTTCAAATCCTTATTCATCATATTGCACATAAAGATAAGTGATTTACCTTGGTGTAGCATTGGAAACATTTAAAATAGCGCTGGAAACATTTTAAGAATCCTTATTTCTCATGTATATCCATGATTAAGCCTTTTTAAATCCTCTTTCATCCACTTTGTTCTTGCCCTTCTTACTAGACCTCTGATTTCTCGTAAAAGAACAATGGTATACATGCTTTCTTGTACTTTAATTAGTGCTTTGTTCTCTATCATTAGGTGTATTTTAGATTATAATTGCTTTGACATCATTTTTCTTTAAATTAATTCCAGGCAAACTCACAACAAAACCAAGGAAAATTATAGATTTCATAGAAAAAAACACTCTATTTAAAATAAAAAGGGATATTAGGGCAAGTCACCCAGTGGCTTCTTCTTTTGTAAGCCCAATGGAACCCAAAATGTTTGAGCCTTTTTTCTTATACATTTAGCCCTTAAATGAAAATCAATCTACCTAAACAAAAACATAGGGCATTTTATATAACTCAGAATTTTGATCAACCCCACTCCTTGGATTGGACATAAAACTTGGACTAATATCATGAGCATCAAGTATTTTTCACCAAGTTCAAATCCTTATTCATCATATTGCACATAAAGATAAGTGATTATCCTTTGTGTAGCATTGGAAACATTTAGAATAGCACCGGAAACATTTTAAGAATCCATATTGTCAAGTATATATCCATGATTAAGCCTTTTAAATTCTCTTTCATCCACTTTGTTCTTGCCCTTCTTATTAGACCACTGATTTCTCTTAAAAGATCAATGGTATACAAGCTTTGTTGTACTTAATTAGTGCTTTGTTCTCTATCATTAGGTGTATTTTAGATCATAATTGCTTTGACATTATTTTTCTTTAAATGAATTCCATGCAAAGTCACAACAAAACCAATGAAAATTATAGATTTCATAGAAAACACACTCTATTTAAAATAAAAGGGATATTAGGGCAAGTCACCTAGTGGGTTGTTTTGTAAGCCCAAATGAACCCAAAATGTTGAGCCTTTTTTCTTGTACATTTGCCCTTAAATGAAAATCAATCTACCTAATCAAAAAAAATAGGACAATTTATATAACTGAGAATGTTGATCAACCAACTCCTTGGATTGGACATAAAACTTGGACTAATATCATGAGCATCAAGTATTTTTCGTCAAGTTCAAATCCTTATTCATCATAGTGCACATAAAGATTAGTGATTATCCTTGGTGTAGCATTGGAAACATTTAAAATAGCGCTGGAAACATTTTAAGAATCCTTATTCTCATGTATATCCATGATTAAGCCTTTTAAATTCTCTTTCATCCACTTTGTTCTTGCCCTTCTTATTAGACCACTGATTTCTCTTAAAAGATCAATGGTATACAAGCTTTGTTGTACCTAATTAGTGCTTTGTTCTCTATCATTAGGTGTATTTTAGATCATAATTGCTTTGACATTATTTTTCTTTAAATGAATTCCATGCAAACTCATAACAAAACCCAATGAAAATTATAGATTTCATAGAAAAAAACATACTCTATTTAAAATAAAAGGGATATTAGGGCAAGTCACCTAGTGGGTTCTTTTGTAAGCCCAAATGAACCAAAAAATGTTGAGCCCTTTTTTCTTGTACATTTAGCCTTAAATGAAAATCAATCTACCTAAAAAAAAAAAATAGGGCATTTTTATATAACTTAGAATGTTTGATCAACCGACTCCTTGGATTGGACATAAAACTTGGACTAATATCATGAGCATCAAGTATTTTTCGTCAAGTTCAAATCCTTATTCATCATATTGCACATAAAGACAAGTGATTACCTTTGGTGTAGCATTGGAAACATTTAAAATAGCGCTGGAAACATTTTAAGAATCCTTTATTCTCATGTATATCCATGATTAAGCCTTTTAAATCCTCTTTCATCCACTTTGTTCTTGCCCTTCTTATTACTAGACCTCTGATTTCTCGTAAAAGATCATAGGTATACATGCTTTGTTGTACTTAATTAGTGCTTTGTTCTCTATCATTAGGTGTATTTTAGATTATAATTGCTTTGACATCATTTTTCTTTAAATTAATTCCAGGCAAACTCTGAACAAAACCAAAGAAAATTATAGATTTCATAGAAAAAACACACTCAATTTAAAAAAAAAAAGGGATATTAGGGCAAGTCACCCAGTGGCTTCTTTTGTAAGCCCAAATGGAACCCAAAATGTTGAGCCTTTTTTCTTATACATTTTACCCTTAAATGAAAATCAATCTACCTAAACAAAAAAAATAGGGCATTTTATATAACTCAGAATTTTGATCAACCCACTCCTTGGATTGGACATAAAACTTGGACTAATATCATGAGCATCAAGTATTTTTCACCAAGTTCAAATCCTTATTCATCATATTGCACATAAAGATAAGTGATTATCCTTTGTGTGTAGCATTGGAAACATTTAGAATAGCACTGGAAACATTTTAAGAATCCATATTGTCAAGTATATCCATGATTAAGCCTTTTAAATTCTCTTTCATCCACTTTGTTCTTGCCCTTCTTATTAGACCACTGATTTCTCTTAAAAGATCAATGGTATACAAGCTTTGTTGTACTTAATTAGTGCTTTGTTCTCTATCATTAGGTGTATTTTAGATCATAATTGCTTTGACATTATTTTTCTTTAAATGAATTCCATGCAAACTCACAACAAAACCAATGAAAATTATAGATTTCATAGAAAACACACGCTATTTAAAATAAAAGGGATATTAGGGCAAGTCACGTAGTGGGTTTTTTTGTAAGCCCAAATGAACCCAAAATGTTGAGCCCTTTTTTCTTGTACATTTGCCCTTAAATGAAAATCAAATCTACCTAAACAAAAAAATAGGGTAATTTATATAACTGAGAATGTTGATCAACCAACTCCTTGGGTTGGACATAAAACTTGGACTAATATCATGAGCATCAAGTATTTTTCGTCAAGTTCAAATCCTTATTCATCATATTGCACATAAAGATAAGTGATTACCTTGGTGTAGCATTGGAAGCATTTATAATAGCGCTGCAAACATTTATGAATCCTCATTCTCATGTATATCCATGATTAAGCCTTTTAAATCCTCTTTCATCCACTTTGTTCTTGCCCTTCATACTAGTCCTCTGACTTCTCGTAAAAGAACATAGGTATACATGCTTTCTTGTACTTAAATAGTGCTTTGTTCTCTATCATTAGGTGTATTTTAGATCATAATTGCTTTGACATCATTTTTCTTTAAATTAATTCCAGGCGAACTCTGAACAAAACCAAAGAAAATTATAGATTTCATAGAAAAACACACTCAATTTAAAATAAATGCGATATTATGGCAAGTCACCTAATGGGTTGTTTTGTAAGCCCAAATGAACCCAAAATGTTGAGCCTTGTTTCTTGTACATTTGCCCTTAAATGAAAAACAATCTACCTAAAGAAAAAAATAGGGCATTTTATATAACTTAGAATGTTGATCAACTGACTCCTTGGATTCGACATAAAACTTGGACTAATATCATGAGCATCAAGTATTTTTCGTCATGTTCAAATCCTTATTCATCATATTGCACATAAAGATAAGTGATTACCTTGGTGTGTAGCATTGGAAACATTTAAAATAGCGCTGGAAACATTTAAGATGAATCCTTATTCTCATGTATATCCATGATTAAGCCTTTTAAATCCTCTTTCATCCACTTTGTTCTTGCCCTTCTTACTAGACCTCTGATTTCTCGTAAAAGAACATAGGTATACATGCTTTCTTGTACTTAATTAGTGCTTTGTTCTCTATCATTAGGTGTATTTTAGATTATAATTGCTTTGACATCATTTTTCTTTAAATTAATTCCAGGCGAACTCTTAACAAAACCAAGGAAAATTATAGATTTCATAGAAAAAAACACTCGATTTAAAATAAAAGGGATATTAGGGCAAGTCACCCAGTGGCTTCTTTTGTAAGCCCAATGGAACCCAAAATGTTGAGCCTTTTTTCATATACATTTAGCCTTAAATGAAAATCAATCTACCTAAACAAAAACATAGGGCATTTTATATAACTCAGAATTTTGATCAACCCACTCCTTGGATTGGACATAAAACTTGGACTAATATCATGAGCATCAAGTATTTTTCACCAAGTTCAAATCCTTATTCATCATATTGCACATAAAGATAAGTGATTATCCTTTGTGTAGCATTGGAAACATTTAGAATAGCACCGGAAACATTTTAAGAATCCATATTGTCAAGTATATCCATGATTAAGCCTTTTAAATTCTCTTTCATCCACTTTGTTCTTGCCCTTCTTCTTAGACCACTGATTTCTCTTAAAAGATCAATGGTATACAAGCTTTGTTGTACTTAATTAGTGCTTTGTTCTCTATCATTAGGTGTATTTTAGATCATAATTGCTTTGACATTATTTTTCTTTAAATGAATTCCATGCAAACTCACAACAAAACCAATGAAAATTATAGATTTCATAGAAAAAACACACTCTATTTAAAAATAAAAGGGATATTAGGGCAAGTCACCTAGTGGGTTGTTTTGTAAGCCCAAATGAACCCAAAATGTTTGAGCCTTTTTTCTTGTACATTTGCCCTTAAATGAAAATCAATCTACCTAATCAAAAAAAAATAGGACAATTTATATAACTGAGAATGTTGATCAACCAACTCCTTGGATTGGACATAAAACTTGGACTAATATCATGAGCATCAAGTATTTTTCGTCAAGTTCAAATCCTTATTTCATCATAGTGCACATAAAGACAAGTGATTATACCTTGGTGTAGCATTGGAAACATTTAAAATAGCGCTGGAAACATTTTAAGAATCCTTATTCTCATGTATATCCATGATTAAGCCTTTTAAATCCTCTTTCATCCACTTTGTTCTTGCCCTTCTTACTAGACCACTGATTTCTCGTAAAAGAACATGGGTATACATGCTTTGTTGTACTTAATTAGTGCTTTGTTCTCTATCATTAGGTGTATTTTAGATCATAATTGCTTTGACATTATTTTTCTTTAAATGAATTCCATGCAAACTCATAACAAAACCAAAGAAAAATTATAGATTTCATAGAAAACACACTCTATTTAAAATAAAAGGGATATTAGGGCAAGTCACCTAGTGGGTTCTTTTGTGTAAGCCCAAATGAACCAAAATGTTGAGCCTTTTTTTCTTGTACATTTAGCCTTAAATGAAAATCAATCTACCTAAACAAAAAAAATAGGGCATTTTATATAACTTCAGAATGTTGATCAACCGACTCCTTGGATTGGACATAAAACTTGGACTAATATCATGAGCATCAAGTATTTTTCGTCAAGTTCAAATCCTTATTCATCATATTGCACATAAAGATAAGTGATTACCTTGGTGTAGCATTGGAAACATTTATAATAGCGCTGGAAACATTTTATGAATCTTTATTCTCATGTATATCCATGATTAAGCCTTTTAAATCCTCTTTCATCCACTTTGTTCTTGCCCTTCTTATTAGACCTCTGATTTCTCGTAAAAGATCATAGGTATACATGCTTTCTTGTACTTAATTAGTGCTTTGTTCTCTATCATTAGGTGTATTTTAGATCATAATTGCTTTGACATCATTTTTTTCTTTAAATTAATTCCAGGCAAAACTCTGAACAAAACCAATGAAAATTATAGATTTGATAGAAAAAACACTCAATTTAAAATAAAAGGGATATTAGGGCAAGTCACCCAGTGGCTTCTTTTGTAAGCCCAATGGAACCCAAAATGTTGAGCCTTTTTTCTTATACATTTAGCCTTAAATGAAAATCAATCTACCTAAACAAAAACATAGGGCATTTTATATAACTCAGAATTTTGATCAACCCACTCCTTGGATTGGACATAAAACTTGGACTAATATCATGAGCATCAAGTATTTTTCACCAAGTTCAAATCCTTATTCATCATATTGCACATAAAGATAAGTGACTATCCTTTGTGTAGCATTGGAAACATTTAGAATAGCACTAGAAACATTTTAAGAATCCATATTGTCAAGTATATCCATGATTAAGCCTTTTAAATTCTCTTTCATCCACTTTGTTCTTGCCCTTCTTATTAGACCACTGATTTCTCTTAAAAGATCAATGGTATACAAGCTTTGTTGTACTTAATTAGTGCTTTGTTCTCTATCATTAGGTGTATTTTAGATCATAATTGCTTTGACATTATTTTTTTCTTTAAATGAATTCCATGCAAACTCACAACAAAACCAATGAAAATTATAGATTTCATAGAAAAAACACACTCTATTTAAAATAAAAGGGATATTAGGGCAAGTCACCTAGTGGGTTGTTTTTGTAAGCCCAAATGAACCCAAAATGTTGAGCCTTTTTTCTTGTACATTTGCCCTTAAATGAAAATCAATCTATCTAATCAAAAAAAATAGGACAATTTATATAACTGAGAATGTTGATCAACCAACTCCTTGGATTGGACATAAAACTTGGACTAATATCATGAGCATCAAGTATTTTTTTCGTCAAGTTCAAATCCTTATTCATCATACTGCACATAAAGACAAGTGATTACCTTGGTGTAGCATTGGAAACATTTAAAATAGCGCTGGAAACATTTTAAGAATCCTTATTCTCATGTATATCCATGATTAAGCCTTTTAAATCCTCTTTCATCCACTTTGTTCTTGCCCTTCTTACTAGACCCCTGATTTCTCGTTAAAGATCATGGGTATACATGCTTTGTTGTACTTAATTAGTGCTTTGTTCTCTATCATTAGCTGTATTTTAGATCATAATTGCTTTGACATTATTTTTCTTTAAATTAATTCCAGGCAAACTCATAACAAAACCAAAGAAAATTATAGATTTCATAGAAAACACACTCTATTTAAAATAAAAGGGATATTAGGGCAAGTCACCTAGTGGGTTCTTTTGTAAGCCCAAATGAACCCAAAATGTTGAGCCTTTTTTCTTGTACATTTAGCCTTAAATGAAAATCAATCTACCTAAACAAAAAAAATAGGTCATTGTATCTAACTCAGAATGTTGATCAACCCACTCCTTGGATTGGACATAAAACATAAACTAATATCATGAGCATCAAGTATTTTTCAGCAAGTTCAAATCCTTATACATCATATTGCACATAAAGATAAGTGATTATCCTTTGTGTAGCATTGGAAACATTTAGAATAGCAATGGAAACATTTTAAGAATCCATATTGTCAAGTATATCCATGATTAAGCCTTTTAAATTCTCTTTCATCCACTTTGTTCTTGCCCTTCTTATTAGACCACTGATTTCTCTTAAAAGATCAATGGTATACAAGCTTTGTTGTACTTAATTAGTGCTTTGTTCTCTATCATTAGGTGTATTTTAGATCATAATTGCTTTGACATTATTTTTCTTTAAATGAATTCCATGCAAACTCACAACAAAACCAATGAAAATTATAGATTTCATAGAAAACACACTCTATTTAAAATAAAAGGGATATTAGGGCAAGTCACCTAGTGGGTTGTTTTGTAAGCCCAAATGAACCCAAAATGTTGAGCCTTTTTTCTTGTACATTTAGCCCTTAAATGAAAATCAATCTACCTAAAAAAAAATAGGGCATTTTATATAACTCAGAATGTTGATCAACCCACTCCTTGGATTGGACATAAAACATGGACTAATATCATGAGCATCAAGTATTTTTCACCAAGTTCAAATCCTTATACATCATATTGCACATAAAGATAAGTGATTATCCTTTGTGTAGCATTGGAAACATTTAGAATAGCACCGGAAACATTTTAAGAATCCATATTGTCAAGTATATCCATGATTAAGCCTTTTAAATTCTCTTTCATCCACTTTGTTCTTGCCCTTCTTATTAGACCACTGATTTCTCTTAAAAGATCAATGGTATACAAGCTTTGTTGTACTTAATTAGTGCTTTGTTCTCTATCATTAGCTGTGTATTTTAGATCATAATTGCTTTGACATTATTTTTCTTTAAATGAATTCCATGCAAACTCACAACAAAACCAATGAAAATTATAGATTTCATAGAAAACACACTCTATTTAAAATAAAAGGGATATTAGGGCAAGTCACCTAGTGGGTTGTTTTGTAAGCCCAAATGAACCCAAAATGTTGAGCCTTTTTTCTTGTACATTTAGCCTTAAATGAAAAACAATCTACCTAAACAAAAAGAATAGGGCAATTTATATAACTGAGAATGTTGATCAACCAACTCCTTGGATTGGACATAAAACTTGGACTAATATCATGAGCATCAAGTATTTTTCGTCAAGTTCAAATCCTTATTCATCATACTGCAGATAAAGACAAGTGATTACCTTGGTGTAGCATTGGAAACATTTAAAATAGCGCTGGAAACATTTTAAGAATCCTTATTCTCATGTATATCCATGATTAAGCCTTTTAAATCCTCTTTCATCCACTTTGTTCTTGCCCTTCTTACTAGACCTCTGATTTCTCGTAAAAGAACATAGGTATACATGCTTTGTTGTACTTAATTAGTGCTTTGTTCTCTATCATTAGGTGTATTTTAGATTATAATTGCTTTGACATCATTTTTCTTTAAATTAATTCCAGGCAAACTCTTAACAAAACCAAAGAAAATTATAGATTTCATAGAAAAAACACTCGATTTAAAATAAAAGGGATATTAGGGCAAGTCACCCAGTGGCTTCTTTTGTAAGCCCAATGGAACCCAAAATGTTGAGCCTTTTTTTCATATACATTTAGCCTTAAATGAAAATCAATCTACCTAAACAAAAACATAGGGCATTTTATATAACTCAGAATTTTGATCAACCCACTCCTTGGATTGGACATAAAACTTGGACTAATATCATGAGCATCAAGTATTTTTCACCAAGTTCAAATCCTTATTCATCATATTGCACATAAAGATAAGTGATTATCCTTTGTGTAGCATTGGAAACATTTAGAATAGCACCGGAAACATTTTAAGAATCCATATTGTCTAGTATATCCATGATTAAGCCTTTTAAATTCTCTTTCATCCACTTTGTTCTTGCCCTTCTTATTAGACCACTGATTTCTCTTAAAAGATCAATGGTATACAAGCTTTGTTGTACTTAATTAGTGCTTTGTTCTCTATCATTAGGTGTATTTTAGATCATAATTGCTTTGACATTATTTTTCTTTAAATGAATTCCATGCAAACTCACAACAAAACCAATGAAAATTATAGATTTCATAGAAAACATACTCTATTTAAAATAAAAGGGATATTAGGGCAAGTCACCTAGTGGGTTTGTTTTGTAAGCCCAAATGAACCCAAAATGTTGAGCCCTTTTTTCTTGTACATTTGCCCTTAAATGAAAAATCAATCTACCTAATCAAAAAAATAGGACAATTTATATAACTGAGAATGTTGATCAACCAACTCCTTGGATTGGACATAAAACTTGGACTAATATCATGAGCATCAAGTATTTTTCGTCAAGTTCAAATCCTTATTCATCATATTGCACATAAAGATAAGTGTGATTACCTTGGTGTAGCATTGGAAACATTTAGAATAGCGCTGGAAACATTTTAAGAATCCATCATTGTCATGTATATCCATGATTAAGCCTTTTAAATTCTCTTTCATCCACTTTGTTCTTGCCCTTCATACTAGTCCTCTGACTTCTCGTAAAAGAACATAGGTATACATGCTTTCTTGTACTTAAATAGTGCTTTGTTCTCTATCATTAGGTGTATTTTAGATCATAATTGCTTTGACATCATTTTTCTTTAAATGAATTCCATGCGAACTCTGAACAAAACCAAAGAAAATTATAGATTTCATAGAAAACACACTCAATTTAAAATAAATGCGATATTATGGCAAGTCACCTAATGGGTTGTTTTGTAAGCCCAAATGAACCCAAAATGTTGAGCCTTGTTTCTTGTACATTTGCCCTTAAATGAAAAACAATCTACCTAAAGAAAAAAATAGGGCATTTTATATAACTTAGAATGTTGATCAACTGACTCCTTGGATTCGACATAAAACTTGGACTAATATCATGAGCATCAAGTATTTTTCGTCATGTTCAAATCCTTATTCATCATATTGCACATAAAGATAAGTGATTACCTTGGTGTAGCATTGGAAACATTTAAAATAGCGCTGGAAACATTTATGAATCCTTATTCTCATGTATATCCATGATTAAGCCTTTTAAATCCTCTTTCATCCACTTTGTTCTTGCCCTTCTTACTAGACCTCTGATTTCTCGTAAAAGAACATAGGTATACATGCTTTCTTGTACTTAATTAGTGCTTTGTTCTCTATCATTAGGTGTATTTTAGATTATAATTGCTTTGACATCATTTTTCTTTAAATTAATTCCAGGCGAACTCTTAACAAAACCAAAGAAAATTATAGATTTCATAGAAAAAACACTCAATTTAAAATAAAAGGGATATTAGGGCAAGTCACCCAGTGGCTTCTTTTGTAAGCCCAATGGAACCCAAAATGTGTTGAGCCCTTTTTTCTTATACATTTAGCCTTAAATGAAAATCAATCTACCTAAACAAAAACATAGGGCATTTTATATAACTCAGAATTTTGATCAACCCACTCCTTGGATTGGACATAAAACTTGGACTAATATCATGAGCATCAAGTATTTTTCACCAAGTTCAAATCCTTATTCATCATATTGCACATAAAGATAAGTGATTATCCTTTGTGTAGCATTGGAAACATTTAGAATAGCACCGGAAACATTTTAAGAATCCATATTGTCTAGTATATCCATGATTAAGCCTTTTAAATTCTCTTTCATCCACTTTGTTCTTGCCCTTCTTCTTAGACCACTGATTTCTCTTAAAAGATCAATGGTATACAAGCTTTGTTGTACTTAATTAGTGCTTTGTTCTCTATCATTAGGTGTATTTTAGATCATAATTGCTTTGACATTATTTTTCTTTAAATGAATTCCATGCAAAGTCACAACAAAACCAATGAAAATTATAGATTTCATAGAAAACACACGCTATTTAAAATAAAAGGGATATTAGGGCAAGTCACGTAGTGGGTTGTTTTGTAAGCCCAAATGAACCCAAAATATTGAGCCTTTTTTCTTGTACATTTGCCCTTAAATGAAAATCAATCTACCTAAAAAAAAAAAATAGGATAATTTATATAACTGAGAATGTTGATCAACCAACTCCTTGGGTTGGACATAAAACTTGGACTAATATCATGAGCATCAAGTATTTTTCGTCAAGTTCAAATCCTTATTCATCATATTGCACATAAAGATAAGTGATTACCTTGGTGTAGCATTGGAAACACATTTAAAATAGCGCTGGAAAAACATTTTAAGAATCCTTATTCTCATGTATATCCATGATTAAGCCTTTTAAATCCTCTTTCATCCACTTTGTTCTTGCACTTCTTACTAGACCCCTGACTTCTCGTTAAAAGATCATGGGTATACATGCTTTGTTGTACTTAATTAGTTCTTTGTTCTCTATCATTAGGTGTATTTTAGATCATAATTGCTTTGACATTATTTTTCTTTAAATGAATTCCATGCAAACTCATAACAAAACCAAAGAAAATTATAGATTTCATAGAAAAACATACTCTATTTAAAATAAAAGGGATATTAGGGCAAGTCACCTAGTGGGGTTCTTTTGTAAGCCCAAATGAACCAAAAATGTTTGAGCCTTTTTTCTTGTACATTTAGCCTTAAATGAAAAACAATCTACCTAAAGAAAAAAATAGGGCATTTTATATAACTTAGAATGTTGATCAACTGACTCCTTGGATTCGACATAAAACTTGGACTAATATCATGAGCATCAAGTATTTTTCGTCATGTTCAAATCCTTATTCATCATATTGCACATAAAGATAAGTGATTACCTTGGTGTAACATTGGAAGCATTTATAATAGCGCTACAAACATTTATGAATCTTCATTCTCATGTATACCCATGATTAAGCCTTTTAAATCCTCTTTCATCCACTTTGTTCTTGCCCTTCTTACTAGTCCTCTGATTTCTCGTAAAAGAACATAGGTATACATGCTTTCTTGTACTTAATTAGTGCTTTGTTCTCTATCATTAGGTGTATTTTAGATTATAATTGCTTTGACATCATTTTTCTTTAAATTAATTCCAGGCGAACTCTGAACAAAACCAAGGAAAATTATAGATTTCATAAAAAAACACTCAACTTAAAATAAAAGGGATATTAGGGCAAGTCACCCAGTGGCTTCTTTCGTAAGCCCAATGGAACCCAAAATGTTGAGCCTTTTTTTTTTCTTATACATTTACCCTTAAATGAAAATCAATCTACCTAAACAAAAACATAGGGCATTTTATATAACTCAGAATTTTGATCAACCCACTCCTTGGATTGGACATAAAACTTGGAATAATATCATGAGCATCAAGTATTTTTCACCAAGTTCAAATCCTTATTCATCATATTGCACATAAAGATAAGTGACTATCCTTTGTGTAGCATTGGAAACATTTAGAATAGCACTGGAAACATTTTAAGAATCCATATTGTAAAGTATATCCATGATTAAGCCTTTTAAATTCTCTTTCATCCACTTTGTTCTTGCCCTTCTTCTTAGACCACTGATTTCTCTTAAAAGATCAATGGTATACAAGCTTTGTTGTACTTAATTAGTGCTTTGTTCTCTATTCATTAGGTGTATTTTAGATCATAATTGCTTTGACATTATTTTTCTTTAAATGAATTCCATGCAAAGTCACAACAAAACCAATGAAAATTATAGATTTCATAGAAAACACACTCTATTTAAAATAAAAGGGATATTAGGGCAAGTCACCTAGTGGGTTGTTTTGTAAGCCCAAATGAACCCAAAATGTTGAGCCTTTTTTCTTGTACATTTGCCCTTAAATGAAAATCAATCTATCTAATCAAAAAAATAGGACAATTTATATAAATGAGAATGTTGATCAACCAACTCCTTGGATTGGACATAAAACTTGGACTAATATCATGAGCATCAAGTATTTTTCGTCAACTTCAAATCCTCATTCATCATAGTGCACATAAAGACAAGTGATTACCTTGGTGTAGCATTGGAAACATTTAAAATAGCGCTGGAAACATTTTAAGAATCCTTATTCTCATTTATATCCATGATTAAGCCTTTTAAATCCTCTTTCATCCACTTTGTTCTTGCACTTCTTACTAGACCCCTGGTATCTCGTTAAAGATCATGGGTATACATGCTTTGTTGTTGTACTTAATAGTTCTCTGTTCTCTATCATTAGATGTATTTTAGATCATAATTGCTTTGACATTATTTTTCTTCAAATGAATTCCATGCAAACTCATAACAAAACCAAAGAAAATTATAGATTTCATAGAAAACATACTCTATTTAAAATAAAAGGGATATTAGGGCAAGTCACCTAGTGGGTTCTTTTGTAAGCCCAAATGAACCAAAAATGTTGAGCCTTTTTTCTTCTACATTTAGCCTTAAATGAAAAACAATCTACCAAAACAAAAGAATAGGGCATTTTATATAACTTAGAATGTTGATCAACCGACTCCTTGGATTGGACATAATACTTGGACTAATATCATGAGCATCAAGTATTTTTCGTCAAGTTCAAATCCTTATTCATCATATTGCACATAAAGATAAGTGATTACCTTGGTGTAACATTGGAAGCATTTATAATAGCGCTACAAACATTTATGAATCTTCATTCTCATGTATACCCATGATTAAGCCTTTTAAATCCTCTTTCATCCACTTTGTTCTTGCCCTTCTTACTAGTCCTCTGATTTCTCGTAAAAGAACATAGGTATACATGCTTTCTTGTACTTAATTAGTGCTTTGTTCTCTATCATTAGGTGTATTTTAGATTATAATTGCTTTGACATCATTTTTCTTTAAATTAATTCCAGGCGAACTCTGAACAAAACCAAGGAAAATTATAGATTTCATAGAAAAAACACTCAACTTAAAATAAAAGGGATATTAGGGCAAGTCACCCAGTGGCTTCTTTCGTAAGCCCAATGGAACCCAAAATGTTGAGCCTTTTTTCTTATACATTTACCCTTAAATGAAAATCAATCTACCTAAACAAAAACATAGGGCATTTTATATAACTCAGAATTTTGATCAACCCACTCCTTGGATTGGACATAAAACTTGGAATAATATCATGAGCATCAAGTATTTTTCACCAAGTTCAAATCCTTATTCATCATATTGCACATAAAGATAAGTGACTATCCTTTGTGTAGCATTGGAAACATTTAGAATAGCACTGGAAACATTTTAAGAATCCATATTGTAAAGTATATCCATGATTAAGCCTTTTAAATTCTCTTTCATCCACTTTGTTCTTGCCCTTCTTCTTAGACCACTGATTTCTCTTAAAAGATCAATGGTATACAAGCTTTGTTGTACTTAATTAGTGCTTTGTTCTCTATCATTAGGTGTATTTTAGATCATAATTGCTTTGACATTATTTTTCTTTAAATGAATTCCATGCAAAGTCACAACAAAACCAATGAAAATTATAGATTTCATAGAAAACACACTCTATTTAAAATAAAAGGGATATTAGGGCAAGTCACCTAGTGGGTTGTTTTGTAAGCCCAAATGAACCCAAAATGTTGAGCCTTTTTTCTTGTACATTTGCCCTTAAATGAAAATCAATCTATCTAATCAAAAAAATAGGACAATTTATATAAATGAGAATGTTGATCAACCAACTCCTTGGATTGGACATAAAACTTGGACTAATATCATGAGCATCAAGTATTTTTCGTCAACTTCAAATCCTCATTCATCATAGTGCACATAAAGACAAGTGATTACCTTGGTGTAGCATTGGAAACATTTAAAATAGCGCTGGAAACATTTTAAGAATCCTTATTCTCATTTATATCCATGATTAAGCCTTTTAAATCCTCTTTCATCCACTTTGTTCTTGCACTTCTTACTAGACCCCTGGTATCTCGTTAAAGATCATGGGTATACATGCTTTGTTGTCCTTAATTAGTTCTCTGTTCTCTATCATTAGATGTATTTTAGATCATAATTGCTTTGACATTATTTTTCTTCAAATGAATTCCATGCAAACTCATAACAAAACCAAAGAAAATTATAGATTTCATAGAAAACATACTCTATTTAAAATAAAAGGGATATTAGGGCAAGTCACCTAGTGGGTTCTTTTGTAAGCCCAAACGAACCAAAAATGTTGAGCCTTTTTTCTTCTACATTTAGCCTTAAATGAAAAACAATCTACCAAAACAAAAGAATAGGGCATTTTATATAACTTAGAATGTTGATCAACCGACTCCTTGGATTGGACATAATACTTGGACTAATATCATGAGCATCAAGTATTTTTCGTCAAGTTCAAATCCTTATTCATCATATTGCACATAAAGATAAGTGATTACCTTGGTGTAACATTGGAAGCATTTATAATAGCGCTACAAACATTTATGAATCTTCATTCTCATGTATACCCATGATTAAGCCTTTTAAATCCTCTTTCATCCACTTTGTTCTTGCCCTTCTTACTAGTCCTCTGATTTCTCGTAAAAGAACATAGGTATACATGCTTTCTTGTACTTAATTAGTGCTTTGTTCTCTATCATTAGGTGTATTTTAGATTATAATTGCTTTGACATCATTTTTCTTTAAATTAATTCCAGGCAAACTCTGAACAAAACCAAGGAAAATTATAGATTTCATAGAAAAAAAAACACTCAACTTAAAATAAAAGGGATATTAGGGCAAGTCACCCAGTGGCTTCTTTCGTAAGCCCAATGGAACCCAAAATGTTGAGCCTTTTTTCTTATACATTTACCCTTAAATGAAAATCAATCTACCTAAACAAAAACATAGGGCATTTTATATAACTCAGAATTTTGATCAACCCACTCCTTGGATTGGACATAAAACTTGGAATAATATCATGAGCATCAAGTATTTTTCACCAAGTTCAAATCCTTATTCATCATATTGCACATAAAGATAAGTGACTATCCTTTGTGTAGCATTGGAAACATTTAGAATAGCACTGGAAACATTTTAAGAATCCATATTGTAAAGTATATCCATGATTAAGCCTTTTAAATTCTCTTTCATCCACTTTGTTCTTGCCCTTCTTCTTAGACCACTGATTTCTCTTAAAAGATCAATGGTATACAAGCTTTGTTGTACTTAATTAGTGCTTTGTTCTCTATCATTAGGTGTATTTTAGATCATAATTGCTTTGACATTATTTTTCTTTAAATGAATTCCATGCAAAGTCACAACAAAACCAATGAAAATTATAGATTTCATAGAAAACACACTCTATTTAAAATAAAAGGGATATTAGGGCAAGTCACCTAGTGGGTTGTTTTGTAAGCCCAAATGAACCCAAAATGTTGAGCCTTTTTTCTTGTACATTTGCCCTTAAATGAAAATCAATCTATCTAATCAAAAAAATAGGACAATTTATATAACTGAGAATGTTGATCAACCAACTCCTTGGATTGGACATAAAACTTGGACTAATATCATGAGCATCAAGTATTTTTCGTCAACTTCAAATCCTCATTCATCATAGTGCACATAAAGACAAGTGATTACCTTGGTGTAGCATTGGAAACATTTAAAATAGCGCTGGAAACATTTTAAGAATCCTTATTCTCATTTATATCCATGATTAAGCCTTTTAAATCCTCTTTCATCCACTTTGTTCTTGCACTTCTTACTAGACCCCTGGTATCTCGTTAAAGATCATGGGTATACATGCTTTGTTGTCCTTAATTAGTTCTCTGTTCTCTATCATTAGATGTATTTTAGATCATAATTGCTTTGACATTATTTTTCTTCAAATGAATTCCATGCAAACTCATAACAAAACCAAAGAAAATTATAGATTTCATAGAAAACATACTCTATTTAAAATAAAAGGGATATTAGGGCAAGTCACCTAGTGGGTTCTTTTGTAAGCCCAAATGAACCAAAAATGTTGAGCCTTTTTTCTTCTACATTTAGCCTTAAATGAAAAACAATCTACCAAAACAAAAGAATAGGGCATTTTATATAACTTAGAATGTTGATCAACCGACTCCTTGGATTGGACATAATACTTGGACTAATATCATGAGCATCAAGTATTTTTCGTCAAGTTCAAATCCTTATTCATCATATTGCACATAAAGATAAGTGATTATCCTTGGTGTAGCATTGGAAACATTTAAAATAGGGCTGCAAACATTTATGAATCCTCATTCTCATGTATATCCATGATTAAGCCTTTTAAATCCTCTTTCATCCACTTTGTTCTTGCCCTTCTTACTAGACCACTGATTTCTCGTAAAAGAACATAGGTATACATGCTTTCTTGTACTTAATTAGTGCTTTGTTCTCTATCATTAGGTGTATTTTAGATGATAATTGCTTTGACATCATTTTTCTTTAAATTAATTCCAAGCGAACTCCTAGCAAGACCAATGAAAATTATAGATTTCATAGAAACAACACTCGATTTAAAATAAAAGGGATATTAGGGCAAGACACCCAATGGGTTCTTTTGTAAGCCCAAAGGAACCCAAAATGTTGAGCCTTTTTTCTTATACATTTAGCCTTAAATGCAAATCAATCTACCTAAACAAAAACATAGTGCGTTTTATATAACTCGGAATTTTGATCAACCCACTCCTTGGATTGAACATAAAACTTGGACTAATATCATGAGCATCAAGTATTTTTCACCAAGTTCAAATCCTTATTCATCATATTGCACATAAAGATAAGTGATTATCCTTTGTCTAGGATTGGAAACATTTAGAATAGCACTAGAAACATTTTATGAATCCATAATGTCAAGTATATCCATCATTAAGCATTTTCAATACTCTTTCATCCACTTTGTTCTTGCCCTTCTAATTAGACCATTGATTTCTCTTAAAAGATCAATGGAATACAAGATTTGTTGTACTTAATTAGGGCTTTGTTCTCTATCATTAGGTGTATTTTAGATCATAATTGCTTTGACATTATTTTTCTTTAAATGAATTCCAGGCAAACTCACAACAAAACCAATGAAAATTATAGATTTCATAGAAAACACACTCAATTTAAAATAAATGCGATATTATGGCAAGTCACCTAATGGGTTGTTTTGTAAGCCCAAATGAACCCAAAATGTTGAGCCTTTTTTCTTGTACATTTTCCCTTAAATGAAAATCAACCTACCTAATCAAAAAAATAGGATAATTTATATAACTGAGAATGTTGATCAACCAACTCCTTGCATTGGACATAAAACTTGGACTAATATCATGAGCATCAAGTATTTTTCATCAAGGTCAAATCCTTATTCATCATATTGCACATAAAGATAAGTGATTACCTTGGTGTAGCATTGGAAGCATTTATAATAGCGCTGCAAACCTTTATGAATTCTCATTCTCATGTATATCCATGTTTAAGCCTTTTAAATCCTCTTTCATCCACTTTGTTTTTGCGATTCTTATTAGACCACTGATTTCTCATAAAAGATCAATGGTATACAAGCTTTCTTGTACTTAATTAGTGCTTTGTTCTCTATCATTAGGTGTATTTTAGATCATAATTGCTTTGACATCATTTTTCTTTAAATTAATTCCAGGCGAACTCTGAACAAAACCAAAGAAAATTATGGATTTCATAGAAAAAACACACGATTTAAAATAAAAGAGATATTAGGGCAAGTCACCTAGAAGGTTGTTTGGTAAGCCCAAATGAACCCAAAATGTTGAGCCTTTTTTCTTGTACATTTGCCCTTAAATGAAAATCAATCTGGCTAATAAAAAAAATAGGACAATTTATATAACTGAGAATGTTGATCAACCAACTCCTTGGATTGGACATAAAACTTGGTGTAATATCATGAGCATCAAGTATTTTTCGTCAAGTTCAAATCCTTATTCATCGTATTGCACATAAAGATAAGTGATTACCTTGGTGTAGCATTGGAAGCATTTATAATAGCACTGGAAACATTTTAAGAATCCTTATTCTCATGTATATCCATGATTAAGAGTTTAAAATCCTATTTCATCCACTTTCTTCTTGCTGATTTCTTGTAAAAGAACATAGGTATACATGCTTTCTTGTACTTAATTAGTGCTTTGTTCTCTATCCTTAGGTGTATTTTAGATCATAATTGCTTTGACATCATTTTTCTTTAAATTAATTCCAGGCGAACTCGTAACAAAACCAAAGAAACTTATAGATTTCATAGAAGAAACACTCGATTTAAAATAAAAGTGATATTAGGGCAAGTCACCTAATGGGTTGTTTTGTAAGCCCAAATGAACCCAAAATGTTGAGCCTTTTTTTTTGTACATTTGGCCTCAAATGAAAATCAATATACCTAATCAAAAAAATAGGACAATTTATATAACTGAGAATGTTGATCAACCAACTCCTTGGATTGGACATAAAACTTGGAGTAATATCATGAGCATCAAGTATTTTTCGTCAAGTTCAAATCCTTATTCATCATATTGCACATAAAGACAAGTGATTACCTTGGTGTAGCTTTGGAAGCATTTATAATAGCGCTGGAAACATTTTAAGAATCCTTATTCTCATGTATATCAATGATTAAGCCTTTTAAATCCTCTTTCATCCACTTTGTTCTTGCACTTCTTACTAGACCCCTGATTTCTCGTTAAAGATCATGGGTATACCTGCTTTGTTGTCCTTAATTAGTTCTTTGTTCTCTATCATTAGTTGTATTTTAGATCATAATTGCTTTGACATTATTTTTCTTCAAATTAATTTCAGGCAAACTCATAACAAAACGAAAGAAAATTATAGATTTCATAGAAAACACACTATATTTAAAATAAAAGGGATATTAGGGCAAGTCACCCAGTGGGTTCTTTTGTAAGCCCAAAGGAACCCAAAATGTTGAGCCTTTTTTGTTGTACATTGAGCCTTAAATGAAAATCAATCTACCTAATCAAAAAAATAGGACAATTTATATTACTGAGAATGTTGATCAACCAACTCCTTGGATTGGACATAAAACATGGACTAATATCATGAGCATCAAGTATTTTTCACCAAGGTGAAATCCTTATTCAATATATTGTACATAAAGATAAGTGATTATCCTTTGTGTAGCATTGGAAACATTTAGAATAGCACTGGAAACATTTTAAGAATCCATATTGTCAAGTATATCCATGATTAAGCCTTTTAAATTCTCTTTCATCCACTTTGTTCTTGCCCTTCTTATTAGACCACTGATTTCTCTTAAAAGATCAATGGTATACAAGCTTTGTTGTACTTAATTAGTGCTTTGTTCTCTATCATTAGGTGTATTTTAGATCATAATTGCTTTGACATTATTTTTCTTTAAATGAATTCCATGCAAACTCACAACAAAACCAATGAAAATTATAGATTTCATAGAAAACACACTCTATTTAAAATAAAACGGATATTGGGGCAAGTCACCTAGTGGGTTGTTTTGTAAGCCCAAATGAACCCAAAATGTTGAGCCTTTTTTCTTGTACTTTTAGCCTTAAATGAAAAACAATCTACCTAAACAAAAAAATAGGGCATTTTATATAACTTAGAATGTTGATCAACCGACTCCTTGTATTGGACATAATACATGGACTAATATCATGAGCATCAAGTATTTTTCGTCAAGTTCAAATCCTTATTCATCATATTGCACATAAAGATAAGGGATTATCTGGAAACATTTAAAATAGCGCTGGAAACATTTTAAGAATCCTTATTCTCATGTATAGCCATGATTAAGCCTTTTAAATCCTCTTTCATCCACTTTGTTCTTGCACTTCTTACTAGACCCCTAATTTCTCGTTAAAGATCATGGGTATACATGCTTTGTTGTACTTAATTAGTTCTTTGTTCTCTTTCATTAGGTGTATTTAAGATCATAATTGCTTTGACATTATTTTTCTTCAAATTAATTCCGGGCAAACTCATAACAAAACCAAAGGAAATGATAGATTTCATAGAAAACATAGTCTATTTAAAATAAAAGGGATATTCAGGCAAGTCACCTAGTGGGTTCTTTTGTAAGCCCAAATGAACCCAAAATGTTGAGCCTTTTTCCTCGTACATTTGGCCTCAAATGAAAAACAATCTACCTAAACAAAAAAATAGGTCATTGTATATAAGTCAGAATGTTGATCAACACACTCCGTGGATTGGACATAAAACTTAAACTAATATCATGAGCATCAAGTATTTTTCATCAAGTTCAAACCCTTATTCATCATATTGCACATAAAGAGAAGTGATTATCCTTCGTGTAGCATTGGAAACATTTAGAATATCATTGGAAATATTTTAAGAATCCTTATTGTCATGTATATCCATGATTAAGCCTTTTAAATCCTCTTTCATCCACTTTGTTCTTGCCCTTCTAACTAGACCTCTGATTTCTCGTAAAAGAACATAGGTATACATGCTTTCTTGTACTTAATTAGTGCTTTGTTCTCTATCATTAGGTGTATTTTAGATCATAATTGCTTTGACATTATTATTCTTTAAATTAATTCCAGGCATGCTCTTAACAAAACCAATGAAAATTATAGATTTCATAGAAAACATACTCCATTTAAAATAAAAGGGATATTAGGGCAAGTCACCTAGTGGGTTCTTTCGTAATCCCAAATGAACCCAAAATGTTGAGCCTTTTTTCTTGTACATTTAGCATTAAAAGAAAATCAACCTACCTGAACAAAAAAATAGGTCATTGTATGTAACTCAGAATGTTGATCAACCCACTCCTTGGATTGGACATAAAACTTAAACTAATATCATGAGCATCAAGTCTTTTTCGTCACGTTCAAATCCTTATTCATCATATTGCACATAAAGATAAGTGATTATCCTTGGTGTAGCATTGGAAACATTTAAAATAGCGCTGGAAACATTTTAAGAATCCTTATTCTCATCTATATCCATGATTAAGCCTTTTAAATCCACTTTCATCCACTTTGTTCTTGCCCTTCTTAATATACCTCTGATTTCTCGTAAAAGAACATAGGTATACATGCTTTCTTGTACTTAATTAGTGCTTTGTTCTCCATCATTAGGTGTATTTTAGATCATAATTTCTTTGACATCATTTTTCTTTAAATTAATTCCAGCCGAACTCATAACAAAACAAAAGAAAATTATAGATTTCATAGAACAAACACTCGATTTAAAATAAAAGGGATATTAGGGCAAGTCACCTAGTGGGTTGTTTTGTAAGCCCAAATGAACCCAAATTGTTGACCCTTTTTTCTGGTACATTTGGCCTTGAATGAAAATCAATCTACCTAATCAAAAAAATAGGACAATTTATATAACTGAGAATGTTGATCAACCAACTCCTTGGATTGGACATAAAACTTGGACTAATATCATGAGCATCAAGTATTTTTCGTCAAGTTCAAGTCCTTATTCATCATATTGCACATAAAGATAAGTGATTACCTTGGTGTAGCATTGGAAACATTTATAATAGCGCTGGAAGCATTTTAAGAATCCTTATTCTCATGTATATCCATGATTAAGCCTTTTAAATCCTCTTTCATCCACTTTGTTCTTGCCCTTCTTACTATACCTCTGATTTATCGTAAAAGACCATAGGTATACATGCTTTCTTGTACTTAATTAGTGCTTTGTTCTCTATCATTAGGTGTATTTTAGATCATAATTGCTTTGACATCATTTTTCTTTAAATTAATTCCAGGCGAACTCTTAACAATACCAAAGAAAATTATAGATTTCATAGAAAAAACACTGGATTTAAAATAAAAGGGATATTAGGGAAGTCACCTAGTGGGTTGTTTTGTAAGCCCAAATGAACCAAAAATGTTGAGCCTTTTTTCTTGTACATTTGGCCTTAAATGAAAATCAATCTACATAATCAAAAAAATAGGACAATTTATATAACTGAGAATGTTGATCAACCAACTCTTTGGATTGGACATAAAACGTGGACTAATATCATGAACATCAGGTATTTTTCATCAAGTTCATGTCCTTATTCATCATATTGCACATAAAGATAAGTGATTACCTTTGTGTAGCATTGGAAACATTTATAATAGCACTGGAAACATTTTAAGAATCCTTATTCTCATGTATATCCATGATTAAGCCTTTTAAATCCTCTTTCATCCACTTTGTTCTTGCACTTCTTACTAGACCCCTGATTTCTCGTTAAAGATCATGGGTATACATGCTTTGTTGTACTTAATTAGTTCTTTGTTCTCTTTCATTAGGTGTATTTATGATCATAATTGCTTTCACATTATTTTTCTTCAAATTAATTCCAGGAAAACTCATAACAAAACCAAAGGAAATTATAGATTTCATAGAAAACATAGTCTATTTAAAATAAAAGGGATATTCGGGCAAGTCACCTAGTGGGTTCTTTTGTAAGCCCAAATGAACCCAAAATGTTGAGCCTTTTTTCTCATACATTTGGCCTTAAATGAAAAACAATCTACCTAAATAAAAAAATAGGTCATTGTATATAACTCAGAATGTTGATCAACACACTCCTTGGATTGGACATAAAACTTAAACTAATATCATGAACATCAAGTATTTTTCATCAAGTTCAAATCCTTATTCATCATATTGCACATAAAGATAACTGATTATCCTTCGTGTAGCATTGGAAACAATTTAAAAACATTTTAAGAATCCTTAATTGTCATGTATATCCATGATTAAGCCTTTTAAATCCTCTTTCATCCACTTTGTTCTTGCCCTTCTTACTAGACCTCTGATTTCTCGTCAAAGAACATAGGTATACATGCTTTCTTGTACTTAATTAGTGCTTTGTTCTCTATCATTAGGTGTATTTTAGATCATAATTGCTTTGGCATTATTTTTCCTTAAATTAATTCCAGGCAAACTCCTTAACAAAACCAATGAAAATTATAGATTTCATAGAAAACATACTCCATTTAAAATAAAAGGGATATTAGGGCAAGTCACCTAGTGGGTTCTTTCGTAAGCCCAAATGAACCCAAAATGTTCAAACCTTTTTTTCTTGTACATTTAGCCTTAAAAGAAAATCAATCTACCTAAACAAAAAAATAGGTCATTGTTATATAACTCAGAATGTTGATCAAACCCACTCCTTGGATTGGACATAAAACTTGGAAACTAATATCATGAGCATCAAGTCTTTTTTCGTCACAATTCAAATCCTTATTGTGACATATGCACATAAAGATAAGTGATTATCCTTGGTGTAGCATTGGAAACATTTAAAAAAGTGCTGGAAACATTTTAAGAATCCTTATTCTCATCTATATCCATGATTAAGCCTTTTAAATCCACTTTCATCCACTTTGTTCTTGCCCTTCTTAATATACCTCTGATTTCTCGTAAAAGAACATAGGTATACATGCTTTCTATTTGTACTTAATTTAGTGCTTTGTTTTCTCTATCATTCGGTGTATTTTACATCACAATTGCTTTGACATCATTTTTTCTTTAAATTAATTCCAGGCGAACTCTTAACAATACCAAAGAAAAATTATAGATTTCATAGAAAAAAACACTCGATTTAAAATAAAAGGGATATTAAGGGCAAGTCACCTAGTGGGTTGTTTTGTAAGC
>JBAPLH010002426.1:0-17051 GCA_037897445.1 Ceriops zippeliana
GCAACGTACTTGTAGTCGGCCCACCAGAGCTCTGTAGGCCTACGGCTTCTTTGACGGTATCTGTGACTGCCATGGCGTCGGTATGTATTTCCTGCACTGTCACCAATGGATCCAAGTGGAAGAAGTGAGGTCGGTCGCGGACGTATTTAGGGTTGCACCCTAGCGGAGCTCCAAAGCTTAACCGGACCGCAGGAGAGTTTGACGCAGGTACACCTCAACCATGACGTCGAGATCCATGATTTTTGAGAAACAACAGAAAAGAGTAAGTCGACCCATTCATACTTTTCCGTTGTATTCTTCTCAATTATCTCTCTTTTGTTCCTCTACGGCCAGATCTCACAACAGACAGCAAGATGCAAGAACACCACCTCCTCATCCTTGGAGCAGGCTGGACATCGACCTTCTTAATCCCACTGCTACATGCGCGGAAGCTTTCATTTGCTGCAACAACCAGAGATGGACGAAAAGTAGCGGGCGCAGAGACGATGAAATGGTCGTTTGATCCGGATGAAGACTCCTCAATACCAGCTTCAGAGAGTCAGTTCTCTAAACTTCCACTGGCTAAGAATATCTTAATCACATTCCCTCTTAACGGCACGGGCCAGAGTAAAAAGCTCGTTAGAGGGCTATAAGAACGTCTACAGAGGAAAGAAAATCCATTTCATCCAATTCGGCAGCACAGGTGTTTGGCAAATAGAGCAGAAATCTTGCTGGGTTGACAGGCATTCGCCTTACAACAACGAGAACTCTCGAGCGATTGCAGAAGACGAACTGAGAGGTCTCGGCGGCTGTGCACTGAACCTGGCAGGCTTATGGGGAGGCGAACGGCAACCGAAGACTTGGGTCGGCAGAGTGGCGAAATCGAAGGAGGATGTTAAGGGCAAGAAGAGCCTTCATATGATCCACGGGAAAGATGTCGCTCGCGCCCTTCTCGCCATCACGGACAATTGGTCGGACGCAGAAGGGCAGAGGTGGATGCTGACAGATGGGATTTGTGTACGATTGGTGGGCTCTAATGGCTGGCTGGGCGGATGTGTGAAACAGAAACAGGAAGGAAAGAAAGACGATGAAGATCAAGAGCCATCAGACTATTCGAAATGGGTGTACGAACTTATGCAAGAGGGAGATGTCAAGGCTTTACCAAGGAGTATGGAGACTCTTGGACGATGCTATGATTCACGAGAGTTCTGGCAGACATTCGGTCCCTAACTCCACTAAAAGCTAGGATATAGTTCGAAACCGGACAATTCGAAGTACAGTCTCTGTCCGTCGAAATCATATTTGGGTCTCGTTTATGACAACGAATACCACAACACGGAGGGCATTGCAATCATGTAAGCCTTCTCTACGCTGCTCATTCGCTCTTTTGCCACGATCAGATCCCCGCGACAGTATTCAGGTTGCTGGAAAGTTGGCGATCACACCGAGCGTCAACAGCTACGGGCCAAGGGGAGAGCGAGGCAAACCAGCACTTCGGGTTGGTTCCGCATCTCGCACTCTCTACCAGCTCACTGATCTCAAGACAGATTCTCATCGACCTAAACCGAGTTGATGCTGCTGTTGCCACTGTAGCAAGAACAACTCAGATTATGCGCTGGAGATCAACCGACTTCAACCCAATTACGTGACAACTGGCACAAAGAAGCGTGAACACATGGTATTTGTCAAATGATGAGCATATCTACCTTTTCTTTAACAGAGAATCCCTGGGCCCCACTCAAATGCGTCGTTGATGTTGTTTTCAAGCGTCAACATGCTCGAGATCTGCTTTCTGGAGCTGGCCCACCACTTCTGTAACTCTACCTTCATATTCCGAAAGCGTAAAGTCATTCCGACAAGTGTGATACTCACTCTATCCAGCAGTTCAATTCAGTCTATCAGCGAGACCGCACGACGATGAAGAGAAGAAGGCTCTTCCGTTAGACTCGCGAGCCTACCAATAGCATCAGCTATCGCTTTCGCTTTCTTAGCCTCATCAGCCCCTTCGACTTCAAGCTTCCTCAAAACCTCCCAGACTTCCTTAGCAGTTTGTAGCTTCCTTTGTAGAGAGCTTATTTGCCACGCGAATTGATTGAGCGGATCGACCACGTTGCTTTGCAATTCAGCCGATGGTGCTGGCTTGCGGCTTTGTTGTATGATCTCCACAACTTCATCTAGTATGACGCTAATGGTAGCAAGAGACTCTTGTGCGTTTTTCAGTAGTTATGCGCTTGAGCTGCACTGCACTGCACGCTTGGGTGTGGTTAGAGCGGGAAGGATAGACAACTGTAAGTCGAAGGGCACCTAGTTCAGCGCGCTTCTGTACGTCTTGCAGGATCACACAGGTCTTTGGCGGAGTTGTTGAATAGCATCTCTTGGATAATATGATTGTCGGATGGACGAGTTCAGGTTTCCTGGTAGTATGATTCAGCGGTTTTGGACATTGCAAACACTCTCGTTGACGATCTTGAAAGCTGTCGACTCAACTCCTGAAGCATCTTGAATTAGTGCTACGACAGTCCACCTTTCCATCCACCTACAAGCCAGATCTATATATGCTCCTCTGCCAACATCAGGTGCAATCACCATTTCTTTCAGCGAATGGAGGATGTTGCCGACCCATCTCATTCATCAAAGACATTTCGACGTCGCGCAATTAGTCCCCTTAGACGCCTTTATCGCTTGAGTATTGTTCTTGAAACAAGCAAGGCTTCTAACAAAGTCAGATTGAATGTTCTCGTCGCTGAAAGCAAACACGTAGCTGTCACTGGGTGGTGCAGGCCTGCAGAGACTTATGATGATCAGGAGAGATGACCTTCGAGACGATATATCCCCGCGATAAGCGCAGGACTCATAACAGTGAGACTTGATCTTAAGGAACGGTAGTTTGGAAAGAAAGCTAATAATACATGAAGCTAAGCGTAACCGTCTCTGTCTTCGTAAAGTACCTTACTGTCGTCTCAAGCAGTCACTTGCTGCGCTGGTCGAATTCTCCGCATGGGTGACCTCCCTATCTTGAATCAACTTCCCATTCGGCTTTCGAGTCTCGATAATATGGACCTTCCTCTCCCATTGACACTCGTTGGGATCCGTGTGGGCCGTGTTGGCGACGTCGGAGAGTCTGCAGACTGCGGACTTTCTGGACGCTGAGATGGCCCATTTGCTGCAGTCGCTGCCACCGCCTGGCTGGGTCGGGACGGTGCTCTCGATGGTGCTTTTGACTGCCTGGCAGTTTGATACGTCTCAGCTGCAGCTGTCTTCTCTTCTACGTCGTCTTCGCGATAAGAGGAATAGCGCTCAGACTTCCTGTCATTCTCTACTTCTCTCTGCGAGTAGCGTTCAGATTTTCTGTCTTCTTCGACTTCTCTCTGAGCATATCTTTCGGACTTCACCTCAGTCTGACGAGCTTCCTCGTGCTCTGATGAGCTATCGGACTCCACGCGAGCTTGAGTCTGAGCCCGCGACCCATAGCGAGACGCGGCAGCTGCACCGGCACCAGCTCCAACTACTTCAAGATCTCTAGAATATCTCACGTTCTCGTTGCTTTCTGGTGGTACGGTTGGAGGCATGGAGCGCCGCGGAGTCCTAGCGTTTGCTTGCGAGTTCCATACAGTCGTAGCCTTTGATGCACGTCTTTGTGCGGACTGCGCGTACACATCAGCAGCTCTGGACTGCCTCTTGGTGGTGACCTTGGACTGAGAGCTCTGGGTCGGAGCATCATAGCTTCTATATCGTGACATTGCTGGCCTGGACTTCGTTGTAGTTTTGGTTTCTTCAAACGTCTTGTCTGCCTCAACCTCCGTGTCTCTACGAGTGTTACCAACAGTACGGCGATTGGAGGCTTCCTCATCGTCATAGGTCTCATATCTCGACTTCGACTTAGTTTTGACTTCTTCAGTCGGCCCGTCGTCTACGACTTCAGTCTTCCGGCGAGTGCTAGCGACTGTGCGCTGAGCTGAAGGTGGATCCTCATCATAGCCAGCTCGACTATAATGCTTGGATCGATGAGACTTAGCACCCATTGAACGTTCTTCGCTTCGTGGAGCGTCTCGTGTTACAACTCCGCTGTCGCGTCGAGACTTGTAGCCAGACTTTCGATCGTCGATTTCAATATCTCGCTCAACCTCGCGTTCAGCAGCTTGCTCGGTATGAGAGGACTGGCTCTCCTCATTGAACGCTTCGACATTCCTTTCGGTCAATGGCGCTGCTCTCGATCCGCCATTCGAAGAAGCGGCTCGAGTAGATCGAGCGACAGAACGCCGTTCAACATCAGCCTCGTACGAAGAGCGGTGTTTCGAACGGCGACTGTACTGGCTTGTGGATCCTGAGAAGTCACGCGATCCACGGCCAGGTCTTGTTTGCACTCTTGAGATACTCTCGGATGGTGCAACAGAGGTTGCGCCGCCGAACGTGACATTTGACTTCCGTCTCCGGTCAATTCTTCTCTCCTCTCCAGGCTCGCCCCAGGAATTGCGGTCAGACTCGCGAGCTTTCGCATCCGTATACCAAGACGGCAGCGATGCTTTCGGACTGAGCTGAGAAGATGATACTATCGAATTACCAGGTGGGCCACGCGACGGAGGCGGTCGCGTTGTCGTGCGAGCGGTCGAGCCGCCGTCATCTGACATCTTGCTATCGTACTTGACTCCCTCCTGCGAGGTCGTTTGAGTATTTCAATCGAGATTATGTCTTCGCTGCCCACCGGTATCGCCCAAAACCAAGAATCAGCCGATGCGACGCCATGGCGAATTTAACACTCTCTCCCTACCGCTCCGTCGTCATCTTGCGTTTTTTGCGCCGCTCAGCCAACAGCGCTCCCGAGATGCATGCTGCACCCCAGGAAGTTCCGCCGATTGGGCTTCGATGGGCACAACAGCCTATAGCGAGGCGCGATCCAGAGGCAATTTCTGCATGAACTAGTTTGCTGAATCGTCATCGTCCGTGAAGTCGTTCCTTCTGGCGCAGGGATGGAAGGATGTAATTTCTTTGTCTTACGCAGCTCGCTCTCGGTGACGATGTTCTAGATTTGCGGCTCCCACCTTCCGACAAGGTTGAACCTGGTCACCAAGAGCTTCCACTCTAGTCTAATTGGACTTCACTACGGAATGGAATCGCGAGCGCCACGTGCATCAAATCGAGCCTCCATGAAGAGCATTGCTACGATGCTCCTCATGCATTCGGACGAAACAGGCGATGTTGATGTCGCAAGTCTTGGGCGAGTGAAATCCTAGAAACTCACTAAGCAATGACTAGAGACCGAAAGACCAATGAAACAAAGTGTGTGGTATTGTAACGTCACTGTTCCTATTTACCCGCCACGCAAAGCTTCACGCATCAATCCTAGGCTCGAAATGTTGAAGGAGTGACTGAGCCTCATCTTCTTGAGAAAGCAAGAACGAAAATTAACAAGCAAGTAATGCCATCGCAGACATCCACCTTCCCGAGTTAGGAGCCATGCAGCGATATCTGGCCACCTCGACTCGTATCAATGGCAATACTGAACTGTGCCGTAATCGGCCGCCGAAGTTCCGCACCCTTCCGCTGAAGGCGAAGCGTCACAACACTGAGACCTTCGACGGCTACTGTGTTATTCGCTGGTGACTTGTCTTCGGAGTCGAGTGTGTCGGATCCGCGTGCGTCTCAGTAATCGTGCTTCATCGGGAATATGTGGCAATCCCGAGAGTTCCGGGGGCGTTGCTCCGCGAGGCATTCCTCGATCTGGTAGTACCCTTCATTGATAGCAAAATCCATGCTCAATAACCATCAGCCATACCTTCAAGTCACTCAGTCGTAGCCACCACCGCCGACCTGGCTGGCGAAGCTCGTGCTGATGCTTCTCGCATCTTCGTCATCCGCTGGTCTTGTCACTCGCCCAGTTCCGATCGGCGCTTGCTGAGGCTGCTGGCCTTCAACGAAGCGACGCAGCTTATCGGACTGTGACATGCTTGCATGGCGATTGAGATCATTTGATACTAAGCCCACCAAGGTTGCCAGCGAGACTGACACCACCTTGACCAGGAGCGCCAGGCTTTGAGGTCGTAAGATCAGTAAACTGGGACTCTGCGACACTTTCGCCAGCAATGGATTCGGGTCCTCCGGTGGATGCATCCCCTGTAGACCCATGTTGTGGCTGCATGTGTCGTCCAGGAGCTGCGTGACCAGGTGCACCGTTCCTGCTGCCAGGAGGTAAAGTAGGCCAGGCATCCTGGAAGTTCTGGAACATAGATGGATATTGAGTAGGCAGACCTCCAGCGCCAAGAGCAGACGAGTGCACGCTGGAGACGTCGTCTGGAATATATCCGACAACACTCTGACCATCCATGCCGCCAGCTCTACTGCCCGGTCCATTCATTCCACGATGCGGAGCTCCCATTTGAGGAGGCGCAGCATGTTGCATACCCATCTGAAAGCGCTTTGGTCCTTGGTAAGCCATACGTGGACGGCCGAACTGGAGAAGGCTAGTCTGAAGATTGGTGAGTGGACCTTCGACAAGGCAGGCGCGCTCCTTGAAGTGGACGAGCAAGTAATGCCAGAGTGGATGCTTAGAGAGGACTTTGGGATTTCCGAGGATGACCAGTCCGTATCGGGCTCGAGTGAGCGCGACGTTGAGACGGCGAGGGTCTGACAAGAAACCAATGCCTTGGTGAGTGTTCGATCGCACGCAAGAGAGGACGATGAAATCTTTCTCTCGACCCTGGAAAGCATCGACGGAAGCGACTTCGATCTCGCGATAGTAGTCTTTCTTGAATGTGCCGCTAGTTGCCATGCTGGATACCACAAAGCTTCTCTGACCCTCGTATGGAGTGATAATGCCGATCTCACTGGGTTGAACACCAGCCTTGAAGAATCTAGTAACGATCTTCTCCACATTGCTCGCTTCAGTGCGGTTGAGGTAGGATGTACCACTGGCGCTAATCTCTTCGTTGCCAAGGTTGGACCAAAACATCATCGGTCGCTCAGCCACAGGCCATTGGGAAGTCGACTTCACGACGGACGCGCTGTTGCATCGTGACTCCATTTTTGTAGACTACCTTCGTAGAACATGTTGCTTGGAAACTCGGAGAGGGCAGGATGCATTCGGTATTGAACTTGAAGGCGGACGGGAACGACACCGAGGATGACCAGGCGTTCGAACAAAGACTGGTTCAAGCCTGCCTTCGCTGCGCGCTTTGACATGACGACAGGCCCAAGCTGTTGATGATCTCCAACCAAGACAACTTGCTTGCATCCAAGGACAAGTGGAATGAGACACTCTGGCTCAGCTGACTGTGTGCTCTCGTCAATGAGGACAGTACGGAACTTGAATTTCGCCAGACGTGGATCTCCAGCTCCGACGCAAGTAGTGCAAATGACATCAGCATTGGCCAGAATCTCACGTTCCGCAGCACGAGTAAGTGTCTTGAATTTCTTCTCGTCCTGACTAGAGAGTTCGCCGAGCTCAGACTTCAGCTGCATCAGCTTCGCAAGTTCAGGATTGGTATCATTCATGCCGACTTGTCGATGTAGTGACAGGAAGCCGACGCTGGATTCCACATCTTCTCGAGACTTGGCCGTGACACGAACAACTTTCAGGCCAGTCAGATGGATCCGCTCGCACAACTGGTCCACAGCGACGTTCGAAGGCGCACACACAAGCACCTGACCTTGGTTGATCTTAGCAAGATGGTAGATGATTGTGGCGGATGTGACCGTCTTTCCAGTACCAGGAGGGCCTTGGATCAAACTCAAAGGCTTTTGCAGAACGCTCTTGACAGCATTGATCTGGGAGCCGTTGAGCTCAGGTAGTCCGGGGACCGAGAATTTGCGTGGGGAGTGAGCTCTTCATGGGAGCCGCGGCAACTTCGTGTCCTAATAGACGATGGAAGATGTATCCACTTACGCTCATCTCGTCCAGTGCGAATGTCTTCATGGCGAGCTGCATGCGATCGAAGGAGGTTGCCTTCCAAACGTAGTCCGCAGTAAAGTTGTGGGTGCATTCCGTTGGTACTGACTTGTCATTACCACCGCCAGTACCGCGTCCGCGAAGTTCGATGGTCACTTCGTCGCTCTGATTGTTGGGAATCTTGATAACATAGCCAACGCCTTCCCAGTGAGGACGAAGTTCTCCTGTGTAGCGCAATCTCATCTCGTCTCCGACGGCCAATTTGACGTCTCCTAATTCTAACTTTGGGAGAGTGAAGGAAGCGAGGTGCTTGTTATTCAGACCGAAGTCCCAGCGCACAATGAGATTGTCCTGCGATTGCGCCTCCTTGAGTTTTACGGTCGTAGTCTGCTTCAATCTTGACGAGAGGGCCAAAAGACGTTCTGGTACTGGTATGCGTCATCGTAGCGCAATAGGACTGGATTCGGATCATCGTCCAGTGTACCAGCGTTTAGACCGGCCTCTAGGTCACGAAGAGTAGCATTGGCGTTGTCCTTCCACATTTCTTCCAGTCGAGCTATGACTTGTGGAGAGAGGTGGCGGGCACGCATCTGCTCTTGATCTGTAGGCAGGCTGACGAGCCAAGGCAAGAAGCTGCGATCTTCAATCAAAGGCTGCCATTTAGAAGTATCCCAATTCATATCCTTTCCACTGCCACCCATGCTCGCACATGGCTGTCTGCATAGCAGCACAACCACCGTGTCCGACTTCGCGGGGATGAAGCCAAGGAGGAAGACATTCTTTGTGCCACAGTTGTAGCATTCGAGCGTGGTATCGCCGAGAGGTGAGGATGGATGCAACTGGACTTCCTTGTGTCGTGCTCGAACCAGGTGGTTGATAATATGCGAACTGCTGGTGTTGCCTCTCGCAGAGCAGAACCACTTGCTACAAGCCAGACACTTGACTACGCTCCCGGGATTGTGAATGCCGCAGTACGAGCAGGCATGTGCTGGCAGTTCGACCTCCTCTTCTTGTCCGCCTTGCCCTTCGCCGCCAGCTCCTAAACCGACTCCCTTCCCATTCTGAGCATGTGAGGCTAGCGACTCCATATCATCATCGTCAAACACATCCGTCTCGTCGTCGTCGCCAACTCTCCTTCTACGTGGACCCCCATTCAAGTTGCCACGGCCATACTCGCCATCAAGTGCACTCTCGCCGGCGTCGAGCGTGCTGAGATCATCGCCCTCGTTGATGGCGCTCGCAGAGTCACCAACTAGGTTGTTGGGCGTGTGAGTGAAAGCTCCTTCCATTTTCGTCGATTCCTCCGTCGATATTGGCTGGTGGAGGTCGAGATGGTGGTATGAGTGTCTTACCACCGGATGTGTGTCGCCTTAACCAGCGCCTTTTTGGGTGAGGTAGTACACGATCAGGCGATGATTCACCTCCTCTCCTGCACCCTCCGCTGCGACAAAGGAAAAGAAGGCGTGTAGGGAAGGCTCAGGCAAATGCAGCACCTTTGAAATGCAAGATTGACATGCAGGGATCAGCCCGCCCGCGGCCCGCCACATCAAAATCTTGGCATCAAAATCTGGCACGTGCTCTCGTCGTGGGGAATTTTTTTGGGCTTCACTTCTCAAAACCAAACAACTTTCACCCAGAGGTCAACAGCAAAGATGATACGACGGCAGGCCAGGCAGCGGAGAGACTATCTCTACCGCCGTGCTCTCACACTGCGAGACGCAGAAATCGCTGAAAAGAGGGCGAAATTAAAGCAGTCTTTGGCCACTGGAAAGCCTCTGGATCCGACCATCGCGAACGACAAGAAACTTCGACAAGACTACAAGTATGACGAGTCACGGGCAGATCGCACAACTGAGGAAGAACTTGATCTGGACGACGAATACAGTTTTCTATCTGGAGTAGTGGATCCACGTGTGCTGGTAACAAAACATCTCGCGAACCAAGTTCTCGGCTAGGTAGTTTTGCGAAGGAAATTCGGCTACTTCTCCCAACAGCCATTCGTCTGAATCGTGGAAACCTCATCCTGCCAAATTTGGTCCAGAGTGCGAAGAGTTCTGGACTGAGCGATGTCATTCTACTTCACGAACACCGCGGTACGCCAACCGCGATGACCGTGAGCCATCTTCCTCATGGACCGACAGCCAGCTTCAGTCTACACAATGTCGTTCTACGGCATGACATTCCAAATGCTTCCCGTGGAACAGTCTCGGAATCTTATCCTCACCTCATCTTCGAAGGCTTCACAACGCAGCTTGGAAAGAGGGTGGTCAAGATCCTACAGCATCTATTTCCGCCGCGAGAAGGCAGCAAGAAGCTCGGCTCTCGTGTTGTGACATTTAAGAACATGGAAGATTCTATCGAAGTTCGGCATTCTGTGTTCGTCAAGACTGGTTATCAGAGTGTGGAGCTTGCGGAAGTTGGGCCGCGGATGACCATGCGACTTTTTGAGATTCGACAAGGACTGCCGAGAACAAGGATGGCGACATCGAGTGGCATATGAATCAATACACACGTACGAGCAAGAAGAGAGACTACTTGTGAAATGGGAGATGGCATGGTCTGAACTGGACTTTATGGGTGTCCTCTGCGAAACGAATATACTGCGGCAGCGTGCCCTAACACATGAACCCTCCATCAATCACCTGAACTGTCCCGGTGATCCATGAGCTGCCATCACACAACAGCCAGGCTATCAGTTCCGCTACTTCCTCCGGCTGCCCTTTGCGTTTGATTGCCCACACTGGATTAAAGTCACCACCTCGCATCCTATTCGATTCACGATGCATCTCGGTATCAACCACGCCACTATCGAACGTAAGCAACAATGGTTTCGAGGAGGAAGACGTTTGACTTACGGCGATATAGCATTTACTCGGATACCCCTATCGCCAACTTCTTTCGCTGCAGAGCGAGTAAGCCCAATGACGCCATGCTGGATGAGAATCAGCGACACGGTTTCTGTAGGTCGTACACGGCAGCAAGACCGGACTTACCTTAGCAGCGGTATATGCCGAGTTCTTCGCAAAGCCAGCAATACCAGCAATACTTGAAGCGTTGATAATGCTTCCCTTATTATTCATCTGTCGGATCTGGGCTCTCATGGAGTTCATCACTGGTCTCGCAAGTCAGCCTTTCAATTCCATCATGATTAGCAAGCGGACCACAAAACGCTCGACATACCACCAGTGAGGTTAATGTCAATGACGAAACCCCAATCCTCATCCGGCATCTCCTCCACCCGATCAATGTTGATATTCTTCGGAATCACACCCGCCAAATTGACACCACCGTCCAACTTGCCAAATTTCTCGACAGTCTGTTTGATCCAATCGTCGACTTGAGCTGGTTTCCGGACATCTACCACGTATGTCATGAAGTCACCAGAGTCAGAAGATTTCGATTTGACGTCATTCAATTTGGTAGAGGCTTCCTGGAGTGCTTTCTCAGAGCGATCTCTGCGATGGAGACTCTGGGCGCCTTGGGATACGAGGAGGGCAGCTGTGGCGTAGCCCATACCTCCTGAGCCGCCTGTTTATCGCGACAACTTTGTTTTTGACTTCGAAGGTTGATGGCATCGTGGTGGTGGAAATCAGATAGATTCCAAGCAATGGATATGTTTTGCTGCAGCCCAAGATCTAGCTGTGTGATGAAATCAAACGAACACAATTTGTTTCGGACAATGCTTTGATTGAACTGTAGTGCATTTAAAGTATGTTATATGCGTTCTAGACATTGGTGAAAATCGGCATGAAGACAAACTTAGGCTATGGTGGGGTTTCCGTCTGCGGAGATAGTTTTCCACACTCTCAATATTTCGATACCGTTGCAGTCACTGGTCTTGAAAGTCATAGATAATTCATTGAATCCTCCCCATCTGGATTGAATCTCATTTCGAACTCTAGACTGAATCTCGGCTAGGCCATGAAGAGTTTACCGAAATATCGTTGCACGATGATGTCCTCAGCTTTCAATATCAACCTTTGAGCTCTCTCTCTCCTCACTGGAGAATCATCCAACATCCGCAAACGTCTTCTATTGCTCGTGTCCCACTTTGTCGCCCTTGAGAACATTGAAGAGGTCACGATAGCATTGTGTTTGTTAGCTTTTCATACTCTTGACTGCTGATGCTGTTGAGCCAGGCTTTGCCGTCTTCCAGCCGAGGAATGGCTATCATATCGATATTCACCCTGCTGGAGGAGTCGAAACCTAGCTTGTAGTTTGCAAGACCCTTGCCAATGTCCAAATCGAAAGGTACAATTGCAAAGGGCCCGGAGCCGACGCTCACGCCTCGAATGTGCTGCATTTCCTCAATTGCCACCGGGAACTGCGGTGGGCCAAAGACCGGCCAGATGAACTTGAAGCAGTTGAGTCCACAGTAGATCCCAAGTGCATCGTTGCGGATTTCGTGGCATGTTCGAAGGAGTCCGGGCTCTTGCTCAGAGTATTTTGAGCGTTTGTTGCCAGGCTTCAATCCGTTGATGAAGATGATTTCTGATTCTACCACGGCAAGCTTGTATATCTCATTGCGCACCTCTGGTGGCAGTGAAAGGAGATGGCATTTCGATGAGGCTGATGCGGGCTCATGGGTCGTTGGCCGAGGTAGTGGCATCGTTTATCTGATCACCCAGTGAGCCAGTGGTAAGATCTAGCATTGTCAGCATGTTCCCCATCCAGGGGCAACGGGAACTCGTATTTACCTTCTCCGCTCTCCATGATTGATTAATGTGAGTATAATCTGAGACTGCGCATTTAAAGGTTTGTGTGCCTGAAGTTGATGGCAAGCTGGTGCTCCCGACAAGTTTCGTAATCTCTGCAAAAGAGGAAGGCGCGGACCTTGACAAAGCACGTCCACACCCTGAAAATGCTGTGTTTTTTGAAACAGTTATTGCTAAGTCCTATAGTATCGTCTGAGATCGTAGCACTTTCATTTGAATCTGAAGAGGTCTATGCTACTCATTGTCTCCATACCGACCGCTCAACGTCCATCCCAGCGAGAACACATCGAACTGCAATCACCACAATCTTGCGCGACCAACAAAAGTATCTACACAACGTCCTTCAGACTCCAAAGGCACGGTACGTGTCGTAGCTGTAATAGTACTTCACATAAACGGCAAAGAGTTTGTCGTAGAGCTCCGGTGTCATCTTCAACTTGCCCTGCAAGCCAACGGCATTCACAGACGCCTCGACTTTGGCACGAAGATCGATGTAATGCTTGCCCAATTTTTCGTAAAAGCCCTCAGGATTGAATTTTGAGAAGTAATACTCGATGCCGTTATCGATCTGAGCGTCCAGGGACGTGCCAGCGCAAATCGGCACGTTGAAACGTTTGATCTTGTCCATGTTCTTACTGATCGTGGTGGGGAGCGCCCGTGAATGATCGCCATAGAATCTCAGAGTATTGAGGCCGTAAAACAAAGGAAGTGCTTCGTTCCGGATTTCATGGGACGCACGCAAGATCGGTGGCTCGAATAAATAGTCCGCGAGTTTCCATTCCCGGTACTGCCATTCAAGCACGTGGTGCACTCGTAGTAGCTTGTCGGCATTGGGAACAAGCAACAGCTCGTAGATTATGTTGCGCAACTCTGCTGGCATTTCAAGAAAATGGCATGTCGCGGCTCCACTGGAAGCTGTAATTGCAGAAGGTTTCGATTGGTCCGACCGATCGTCCTCGCCGGGTCCTATTGATCGTCGTTGATCAGTACCATTTTCTTGAAATCGCAGGCTTATCACGTACTCTCATCTTTCTCCATGGCCACTGAACTTTTCGTCGACTTGCTGCTGGATGCCGGTGATTAAAGTTGTCCGTGGCTTCAGGGAAGAAAAGGAGGCAGCTTTCCCGCTTGAGAAAAACGAGACAGGAGCCACGATGAAGTTACGCCTGCTCTTCTAGGAGACGAAATATCGATCCCGCTTTGTTCTTTTGAATGCAAATGTCCTTCGATATCGGTTTGTCGAGATCATCGTCGTGCTCTGCAGAATCCATTGACATTTTCACCGTGTCAGGATCGACGTTGTCGATACCAAGTCGCTCCTTCCTCATAACGACTGCCCTCGTTTCAAGTCGACGTCACCTCATCAAACTCACCATCTGTCAAACACCAAACACCCAAACCGTGACCTCATCACACCAAACGGCTCCACTCCACTCGCAAAAGTTCACTCTTCCGGCAAGATGGCACTCTTCGTTCCACCCACTGCCTTCCACCACACCCCTACGCGCCGCCACCGCTCAACGACACTCATCCAGGCACCGGTCCCAACACCCACGCACCGCGATTATATTGATAATTGGCATGATAAACCTCTCCCACCGACGCCGACCATGAAGCTTAAGAAGCTTCGTCCCGGGCGACTCTTCACCCGGAATAGACGCCGCACTGTCTTAGAGGGCAGCAAGTTGACAATCGAACGTAAGGTAAGTGAGGATATTGGCGGAGAAGATGATGTTCCCTTGATGCCTGCACCTGCACCTGGGGCGAATGATAAGCGGATGGAGGGGATGCGATGAGGATGGAGGGTGGAGAAGTGAAGGGAGGCGATGAAGTGAAGGAAAGATTGCAAGCGAAGGAGTCGCAGGAGAAGTTGATGAAGCTTTTGCTGGACGAGGAGGAGAGTGAGAGGGAGATAGAAGACGACACGACATCAACGTTCCACACGTTTCACCGTTCCAAGCGAGACAAAGCGCGACCCTTGCTTTCGGGTAAGCCTTCCTTCTCCCCTGAAACACGTGAGTGCACGTGAAGTGTGAGCTGATATTGCAGTGCGACATCTTCGCCACCTCAGGCACCGACTTCGACGAAGCAGAGAAAGAATGCAAGCAGCTCGTGATCGAAGCAGGCGGAACCGTCCTCGAGCAAGAGTATCCAGGCGGATTCATGTGAGTCTCCTTGTAATTGGATCTTAACTTCGCTGATATTCGGTAGGTACACTCTTCCAGCAGACCTCTCCGTTCGACCACCGCTTGAATCCAGCGACGAGACACTACTCGGCGGCTACATTCGCATCACTGAAGTCCCACCAGAAGGACTCGAACACACCGAACCAAGCCCACACGAGCTTGTGGCGTCACAATTAAGCATCACCCCAACGTCGAAACCACGCTTCCGAACGCCAGATGTATCTCCCATGACCGATCGCTACACCGACCTTAGGGAGTTCCTTTCAGTGTCTCCAACCCGGATGAAGTCAAATGCAGTCCGTGTCCGAATTCAGCGGCACACTGGACAAGATTGGCGACCGAGACAAGCAATGGCCGAGACCAAAAGACGAAAACCCGAAGCCCGAGTTTTGGGGCAGAGCGGACGACATTGGCGACCCAGACAAACAGTGGCCAAGACCAAAGGATGCAGGCCTGCCTAAGAAGGCTGGAGACTGGGTCAAGGCGCAAGCAGCGAAGCGTAAAAAAGAGAAGATCGATGAGGAACTCAAGTTGGGGACGGGATTGGAGGTTGTTGGTGAGAGCGAGTATGGAGGTGGAATTCCGGCGGAGTCGTTGTATATGGATGGATTCTCTGATCTGGCGATCTGGATGGGTACTGGAGGTGTCGTTTCGGCGAATGATGATTGATGATGCAACGCTCGGACAGCATGTTTTGAGGGATGATTGAGATTTTGAGAATGGGACTTCAATGGGATTTCGGGACGCAGGGTTGCTGCTATGACCAGGATATCCTTCTTCGAGTTAGCGATGCTCGATTGTAATATAGCATGCGCAAGTGGAGGGATGGAAAGACTTACCCAAGCAATGATGGCGGCGCCAGCTGCCATCGCTAGGAATTGCATACCCGTGCTCTTCAACTCTTTCATCTTGTTTGGTCCTGTTTCAAGCAATTCTGGGATCACACCAACTGTACCCACATACAAGAATGTTCCAGCGGTGAATGGAAGAAGCATATCACCCCAGGTTAGACTTGTGCCAAACAATCCGACTGTTGGCCCAGCTGTTGCATCCACTGCGCCAGGTCCGCCAAACTCTTGAACGCAAATACCGATGATCGTTCCTAGCACCGCACCCAAGGCTGTCACAAACTGCAAGCCCATTGCCAACTTCTTACTCATTCCACCCTGGATCAGCAGAGCAAAGTCACCAACTTCATGCGGGATCTCATGACAAAAGACTGCCAAAGTCGTCGTAGCACCAAGAGTAGGACTCGAATAGAACGAGCTGCTCAAAGCAAGTCCATCGGTGATATTATGCGTGAAATCTGCCAAGATCGGTAGGAGAGTAGACGGATTCCATTGTTTCTTTGCTGGCTCAGGGGCTGGAGACTTCTTCGGTTTGGGCGAGGACTTGCGTTTCTTAGCCGATCCTTGATTCGGAGGCGAAAGGCTGGTGGAAGAGCTAGAAGTGTCGATATGGCCATTCGCATCTTCTTTCTTGTGGTTGTGGCTATGGTCGTGACCTCCGCCTCCCATCGCGATTCGAAGCCCCTTGTCCATGGCGATGAATGTGACGAAACCGACCATCATTCCCACGCCCAAGAGGAGGTTCTTGTTGCCTTCGACGATTACGGCCTTTACTTCTCCTTCTGCAACTTCGCCCAGAAAGATCTCGGGTAGGAGATGGAAGAGCGTGTCGCCTAGTAATCCTCCCACTGCGAATGCGACCATGATATTCAAGCTGCTGGGATCGATGTCGGTGGACATAATGCCAGTAAGAAGTTGGGTGGGCCGGAGATGTATAGTGTTCCAACTAGAGAGTTCAATGCTGGTGAGGTGAACGGGAACAGAAGAGCGAAGGATTTCTGGAGGAGCGATGGCGCTGTTGACGCTGTCGAGGCTTTGTGGGCGGAGAGGTCGCGCAGGAGAGGACATTGCTACGTTTGAAATCAATACTTGTTCTGAACGAAGATGAGAATTGAACGAGTATGGCTTACTTGAAGTTGTTCCTCAATCTCCGGGGTTGTCAACGATCCAATGTCCTTAATTGCATCTTTCGCATCTTTTGCAAAAGCGAGGTATAGAAGACACGAGATGATGGCTATTGAAGCCAATCGCACTGGTTTGAAACCCATCGCCGCAACCGTACGGTCGAAGATACACGCTCGCATGCTTACAAGGGGTTGCAGGTGAAGTGGATGTTGGCCGCTACACCTTCCTCGAGTCCAGTCGTTCCCGCCAAGTCGACAGATCTTATCTCATCTTCACCAAAATCATCTTGAACCTCGAATTTTTGAGAACTGCACTC
>JBAPLH010002428.1:0-12763 GCA_037897445.1 Ceriops zippeliana
AAGAGTGTGTGGAATAAAAAGAAAAGTCTTCCAACCCTGGAAACCTTATGTGAGGGATTCTTTATTTTAGAAAAACACCCTACTTCACATCAATAAGAAACCGTATCAAGATTATAGACCCCTATTGTGTTGTTAATTCTTGAATGCATTGTCTATATATATGGAGTTTGTGTTTACTTGCTCTTGAATATAGTTGTTATAAATAAGAAGCAACAAGAAGATAATTTCATAGTCATTGCAAGAAAAATAGTGCATGCTATGTAATAACCAAATGGAGCTTGATGTAGAATGTAGTGAATATGAAAGTATCATTTATTATTTAGGTAAATCAACCCAATTCACATTTGAGTACGAAAATGCAAATTAGAATCAAATGACCTCATTTTGGGTGATGGAACTACAATGACACATTTAGAATTTTCAATTTGTGCGTGCTCCGACATGTTTTTTTTTTAATTAATATAATGGGTAATTTACTCATCAATTTTTAATCTCACAATCATTTGATCAGTGAGAAAAAGACTGTTTCGAATCTACAAAAAGACATTGTATTCCAAACCAGAAATCTGTGAGGGAATCTTTAATTTTAAAAGCAACCAATTTCACCTCTTATAAGAATCCCCTAATCAGGATCCATGGGGCCCATTGGTTATTTAATATCTGAGATTGCAGTAAAATTGATAGTGGGCATTTGTTTTCTTTGATGAAATATAGTTGTTAAAAAGGAGACAAAAAGATAATTTCATTATTCTTAATGCAAGAAAAATAGTGCTAATTCTTTTATGGTGAACAATAATAAAGGAGCCTGAGATTACGATGTAGAAAATGAAAAATAGACATTATTTTAGTTAATAACCCAATTCCACCGCACAACAAGACAAAAAGTACGAAATGTTAAATAGAATACAATGACTCATTGTGGGTGTGGAGACTAAACACATTCTAGGGAATTTCAATTTCGTGCTTGGGAGTATGTTTTGTTTTTAAATCTAATATATATTTGGGTAATTTATTCATAACTATTAATCATACGATCAATTGTGATAAAAATGAGTGTATGTGAAACAAAAAGAAAAAGTCTTCCACAACAGCCTGAAAATAATGGTGAATGGATTCTTGTATTTTATAAAAAACACTCCAAGTTCGCAATCTATAAGAAAACCTAATCAAGATTATGGGCTTCTTTTGTTTGATAAGTCTTGAATGCTTTGTGAGTAGATTATTGGACATTTGTTTACTTGATGAATATAAGTTGTTTTTATATTAATAAGGAGGTACAAAAGATAATTTCATGGAGTCATTGCATGGTGAAACTATATTGCTTGTAATAAAACTCAAAAGGTGGTCCTAATTAGTCTAAAGTCAGTGGGAATACAAATTTATCTCATTATTAAGGTTAATATCATCAATTCACACATTAAGTACGAAATGACAAAATATAATCCAATGACTCATCATTTTGTTGATGGAACTAAAGCGATCATCTTAGATTTTCAAATTCGTGCGTCTGACACATGTTTTCTTTCTAATTTAATTAATTTTCTTGTGTAATTTAGTCATAAAGGGGTTAATCATTTACTATCTCCCACGATGATTGTGTGAAAAAAGAGTTGTGTTTGGAATCAAAAGACAAAAGTCTTTCCAAACCTGAAAATTATGTTGAGGAAAGATTCTTTATCTTTAAAAATCAACCGCCAATACTCACATTCATTAAGGGAATAACTCCATGATGACTAATTTGACGGACATTGGATTATAAGACCCCATTGTGTTTTTGTTCAATCTTGAAATGCATTGTATATATATTGGATAGTGACATCTTGGTGTTTTCTTGATGAATTTAGTTGTGTTAATAAGTGAGGTACAAATAAAGATAATTTCAAAAGTCATTTGCAGGGAGAAAAATAGTGCTTTGTAAAATAACAAAAGATGAGCTTGATCTAGAATGTTAGTGAATATAAGGGTTATCATTATTAAGGTAATTACCCCAATTCTCCACCATTATAGTACGAAATGCAAAATTAGAACTTCTGATGAGCATCTTCATTTTGGGTGATGGAAACTAAACACCATTTAGATTTTTTCCAAATGGTTTGCGTCGTTTCCATCGCTATTTTTATTTTTATCTACATTATACCTGGGTAAATTTATTTCATAAGATTTTTAATCTCACTATCAATGGATTGTGTGAAAAAAGACTGGTGTTTTGGAAAAAATCAAAAGGACATGTTATTCCCACCAACCAGGGGAAATAATTGTGTGAGGGTAATCTTTATTTTAAAATCAACCAATTCACATTCAATAAAAATCCCTAATCATGGATCTATGGACCCCCCCATTGTTGTTTATTAATTTTGACTATGCAGTTAGATTTAGTATGAATGTACATTGTGTTTTTTGGTAGTTGAGGTTTATTTGGAGACATTGATAGTTTCAGTATTCATTGGAAGAATTAGTACTAACTTGTAACAAACAAAAGGTTGCATGATTAGGGAGGTGGGTGAATATAAAGCCTCATTATTTAGGTGATAACCCATATTCACATTAGTACGAATTGAAAATTAGAAGCAATATGATTCATTTGGGTTAGATGGAACTAACAACACATTTAGATTTTCCTAATTGTGCGTGTCTGACATGTTTCGTTTTTAAGGGTCAGTCGTATTAATTGTGTAAGTAGTCATAAATTTTTAATCTCACAATCATTGTGTGGAAAAAGTACTGTTTAAATCAAAAGACATGTAATTCCAAACCAGAAAATCTTGTGAGGGAATCTTTATTTTAAAGTCAACCAATTCATCATCAATAAGATATCCCAAATCAAGATTTATGGACCCCATTGTTTATTAATATTGAATGCATTATATAGATTATGGACATTGTTTTCTTGATGAATATTAGTTGTTAATTAGGAGTACAAAAGATAATTTCATAATTCATTGCAAGAAAAAATGGTGCTTGTAACTAACAAAAGGAGCTCTTTTTACCTTTGTTATTGTAGTTAAATAGAAAAGTGTCCAATTGTTTAGTTAATAATCCAATTCACATTTAGTACGAAATGTAAATTAGAATCAATGACTCATTTGGTGTGAATGGAATTAAACACATTTAGAATTTCTATTTATGCGGTCGACATGTTTGTTTTCATTAAATATACTGTGTAATTTATGTTCATTAGTGTTTTTTAATCTCTCGATGGTTGTGTAAAAGAGTGTTTGGTATCAATTGACATGTCTTCCAAACCAGAATATCTTGTGAGGCGGTCTTTATTTTTATAAAATCAACCAATTCACATCAATAAATGAAAGCCTAATAAATATTATGGGACCATATTTTTTGTTAATACTTGAATGCTTTGACTATAGATATGGACACTTGTTTTCTTGATGAATATCAATAGTTGTTAATAGGAAGACAAAAATATTAATTTGATAGGTCATTGCAAGAAAAAAGACATAGTGCTTTGTGTAACAACAAAAGGAGTCTGATTAGCATGTTAGTGGAATAATTAAAGTCTCATTTATTTAGGTAAATAACCCATATTCACATTTTGAAACGAAATCGCAAAATTAGAATCAATGACTCATTTGGGTTTGATGGAACTAAAAAACACATTTTGAATTTTCAATTTATTGTGCGTCGTCGTTGCAGTTGTTTGTTTTAATTAAATATACTGTGTTAATTTAGTTATAAAAATTTTAATCTCACGATGATTGTGTGGAAAAAGAGTGTTTGTAATCAAAAGACATGTCTTCCAAAACCAGAAATATCCGCGTGAGGGAATCTTTTTTTTTAAAAATCAACCCAATTCACATCAATAAGAAAACCCTAATCATAGATTATGGTGACCCCATTGTTGTTTGTTAATATTGAATGCATTTTATAGATATGGACATTCTTTTCTTGATTGTAATATAGTTGTTAATAAGGAGACAAAAGATAATTTCATAGTCATTGCCAAGAATAAAAATAGTGCTTGGAATAACAAAAGGAGCCATTGATTTAGCATGTAGTTTAATATTAAGTCTCATTATGATTAGTTTAGATTAATAACCCAATTTCACATTAGTAACATAAAAATGCAAATTTAGAATCTATGACTCATTTGGGTGATTGAAAACTAAACACATTTAGATTTTCAATTGCGTCGCGACATGTGATTTTTTTAATTAATTATACTGTGTAATTTACCCATAAATTTTTAATGTCATGATAGATTGTGTGAAAAAGAGAGTGTTGGGAATCAAAAGACATGTATTCCAAAACCAGAAAATTTTGTGAGGGTTTCTTTATTTTTAAAAAAATTAACCAACATTCACAACAATAAGTAAAGCCTAATCCAAGATTATGGATTGTTTGTATAATAGTGCTTGTTAATAGTGCTTGTAATAACGCAAAAGGAGCCTAATTAGCATGTAGTGAATATAAAGTTTACTCTTATTTTAGGTAAATAAAAACCAATTCACATTAGTACGAAAATGTATGCAAATTAGAATCACAATGACTATTAAAATCAATTAGGAGTGATGACAACTAAACCCAGAATTTAGATTTTCAAATTGTGCGTTGAACATGTTTGTGTTTCAATTTAATACATCAATAATGATATGTAATATTTAGGACATAAAATTGTAATAAAACTTAATGATGTGATTGTGAAAAAAAGAGTGTTTTGGTCCAAAACACAAGTCTTTGAATGCAGAAAGGTTGTAGTGAGTGAGGTGTTTTTTTCTTTATATTAAAAAATGACAAACAAATTTCACGTCAATAAGAAAACCTAATCAAGATTGTGTGCACCCCATTTTTTCTTAATATTGAATGCATTCTATAGATATGGATATTGTTTTTCTTCATGAATATAGTTGTTAATAAGGAGACAAAAAGACAATTTTATAGTCATCGCAAGGGAAGAATAGTGCTTTTAAAACAACAAAAAGTAGCCTGATTAGCATGGTAGTGAATATAAAGTCTCATTTTTTAAGCAATATAACCCAACTGTCACATTAGTATGAAATGCAATTTTTAGTGGTGAATGAACTCCTCCTTTGAGTGATACGAACTAAACACATTTAGATTTTTCAATTGTGCATCGACATGTTTGTTTTAATTAATATGCTGTGTTAATTTAGACATAATTTTTAATCTCACAATGAGATTGTGTGAAAATAGAGTGTTTGGGAATAAAAAGACATGTATTCCAAAACCAGAAATCTTGTGAGGGATTCTTTATTTTAAAAAATCAACCAATTCAACATCAATAGAAGAAAGCTTGATCAAGATTATAGACCCCGATTGTTTTGTTAATATTCAATGCATTTGTATAGATATGGACATTGTTTTCTTGATGAATATAGTTGTTAATAAGGAGACACAAAGATAATTTCATAGTCTTCATTGCACAAGAAAAAATAGTTGCTTGTTAATAACAAAAGGAGCCTAATTTAGCATGTAGTGAATATAAAGTCTCATTATTTAGGTATATAACGCGCAATTCACATTAGCTACTGAAATGCAAATTAGGAATCAACTTGACTCATTGGGGTGATGGAACTAAACACAATTTAGATTTTCAAATTGTGCGTCGACATGTTTTGTTTTAATTATATATACTGGTAATTTAGTCATAAAGTTTAATCTCACATGATTGTGTGAAAAAGAGTGTTTGGAACCAAAAGACAAGTCTTTCGATATCCAGAAAGGTTTGTGAGGGTTTCTTTATATTAAAAATGGAACCAATTCACATCAATAAGAAACCCCTAATCATTGATTATGCACCCCATTTTTTTGTTAATATGGTAATGTGAATGCATTAATATAGATATGGACATTGTTTTTCTTCATGAATATAGTTGTTAATAAAGGAGACAAAAGACAATTCTCATAGTCATTGCAAGGAAAAAATAGTGCTTTGTAACAACAAAAGGAGCATTCGATGATATGTTAGCATGTAGTGATATAAAGTCTCATTTTTTAAGCTGTAATAACCCAATTCACATTAGTTTGAAATGCAAATTAGTAGAAGAAGAATTGTCCTCATTTTGAGCGATGGAACTAAAACATGATATGCGAGATTTTCAATTGTTGCATCGACATGTTTGTTTTCAAATTAATATGCTCTGTAATTTAGGACATAAATTTTTTAGATCTCATGATGTATTGTGTGTATAATAGAGTGTTTTGGAACTCGAAAAGACAAGTCTTCCAAACCTAAGAAATGTTATGATGGATCGGATTCTTTTATTTTACGCAAATCATCCAATTCACATCAATAAGAGACCCTAATCAAGATTATGGAACCCATTTTGTTTTGTTAATATTGAATGCATTGTATTGATATGGACATTATTTTCTTCATGAATATTGTTGTGAATAAGGAGACAAAACATAATTTCATAGTACATTGCATGAAAAATAGTGTTTTGTAATAACAAAAGGAGCATTAATTAGCATGTAGTGAGTTGATTAAAGTCTCATTATTTAGGTAACTTAACCCAATTCACATCCAGTACGAAAAGCAAAATAGAATCAATGACTCAATTTGGGGTAAAGGAATAAACACATTTAGATTGTTCAATTGTGCGTCTCGACATGTTTGTTTTTAATTAATATACTGGGTAAATTTTAAGTCATAAATTTAAATTCTCACAATGATTGAGTGAAAAAAAAAGAGTGTTTGGAATCACTAAAAGACAAGGTATTCCCAAACCAGAAATCTTTTGAGGGATTTCTTTATGTTAAAAAATCAACCAATTCACATCGGATAAGAAACCCTAATCAAAGATTATGGACACCCATTGTTTGTTAATATTTTAATGCATTGTATAGATATGGACATTGTTTTCTTGATGAATATAGGTTGTTATTAAGGAGACAAAAGATAATTTCATAGTCATTGCATGAAAAATAGTGGTTGTAATAATAAAAGGAGCCTAAATTTTAGCATGTAGTGAATATATTAGTCTCATTATTTAGGTAATAAACCCAATTCACATTAGAACGAAGTGCAAATGAGAATCAATGACTCATTTGGGTGATGGAACTAAACACATTTAGATTTTTCAATTGTGCGTGGACATGTTTGTTTTAATTAATATTAAATGTGTGGTAATTTAGTCATAAATTTTAATCTCACAATGTTTTTGTGTGGAAAAGAGCGTTTTGGAATCAAAAGACATTGTCTTCCAAACCAGAAATATTGATGAGGCATTTCCTTTATTTTAAAAAATCAACCAATTCACATGAGATAATTAACAGAACCCTAATCAAGATTATGGACCCCATTGTTTGTTAATATTGAAATGCATTGTATTTAGATATGGACATTTTTTTCTTGATGATAATAGTTGTTAATAAGGAAGACAAAAATAGATAATGTTTCATAGTCATTGGAAGAAAAATAGTGCTTGCTAGTAACAATAGGGAGCCTGATTAGCATTGTAGTGAATATAAAGTCTGTCATTATTTATGTAACAACACCAATTCACATTAGTGTACGAATATGCAAATACGTAATCAATGACATCATTTCGGTGATGGAACGTAAACACATTTAGATTTTCAATTGTGCATCGACCAAGATTGTTTTAATTAATATAATGTAATATAATTTGACTACATAAATTTTAATCTCTGACGATGATTGGAGTGAAAAAGAGAGTTGGAATCAAAAGACAAAGGTCTTTCCAAACAAGTAAAATCTTGTGAGGGATTCTTCATATTTTAAAAATCAACTTCAATTCACACATCATCTAAGAAAGCCTGATCAAGATTATGGACCCCGATTGTTTGTTAATATTGAATGCAATTGTATAGATATGGACATTGTATTACTTGATGAATATAGTTGTTAATATGGAGACGAAAAAGATAATTTCATAGTCATTGAAAGAAAAATAGTGCTTGTAATAACTTAAAAGGAGCCTAAATTAGCATGTAGTGAATATAAAGTAACTGTCTCATTTATTTAGGTAATAACCCAATTCACATTACTATGAAATGCAGAATTAGAATCAATGACTACTGTCTGCGGGCCCATTGGTGTGATGGAACTAAAACACATTTAGAATTTTCAATTGTGCATTCGACGATGTGTTTGTTTTTAATTAATATAATATGGTATTAATTTAGTCATAAATAGTTGTAATGTCTCACATGATTGTGTGAAAAAAGAGGGTGTTTTGGAACCAAAAAAGACAAGTCAACATTCGAATCCAGAAAGGTGTTGTGAGGGTTTCTCTTATATTAAAAATCAACCAATTCACATCATATAAGAAACACTAAATCAAGATTTATGCACCCTCCCATTTTTTGTTAATATTAAAATGCATTCTATAGATATGGACATTGTTTTCTTCATGAATATAGTTGTTAATAAGGAGACAAAAAGACAAATTTCATAGTCATTCGCAAGAAAAATAGTGCTTTGTGTAACAACTAAAGGAGCTCATGATTAGACATGTAGTGAATATATAAGTCTCATTTTTTAGATAAGCAACAACCCAATTCACATTAGTTTGAAATGCAAATTAGATGTGAATTTACTCCCTTTGAGCGATGGAAACTAAAACACATATAGATTTTCCAAATTGTGCTGATTTTCGACATGTTTGTTTTTATGATTAATATGCTCTGTAATTTAGATCATAAATTTTTAATGTCTCATGATTATTGTGTGAAATAGAGTGTTTTGGAACCAAAAGATCAACAAGTCATCCAAACCAGAAATGTATTATGTGAGGGATTCTTTATTTTTAAAATCATCAATCCAATTCACATCGAATAGAAACCCTAATCAAAGATTATGGGACCCCCATTGTTTTTAATATTGAATGCCATTTGTATTGATATGGTCATTGTTTTTCTTCATGAATATTGTTGGTGAATAAGGAGACACAAAACATAATTTCATAGTCATATGCAGCATGGAAAAATAGGTGCTGAGTGTAACAAAACAAAAGGAGCATAATTAGCATGTAGTGAAGAGATAAAGTCTCATTATTTAGGTAATAAATAACCCAATTCACATCAGTACTGATTGAAATGAAAATTAGGAATCAATGACTCATTTTGGTTGTAAAGGAACTAAACACATTTAGATTTTCAATTGTGCGTCGACATGTTTGTTTTAATTAATATACTTTTGGTATAATTTCGGTCGTCATAAATTTTATTTCTCACAATGATTGAGTGAAAAAAGAGTGTTTGGAATCAAAAGGACATGTATTTCAAACCAGTAAATCTTGTGAGGGATGTCTTTATTTAAAAAAATCAACCAATTCACTCATCAATAAGAAAACCCTAATCAAGATTCTGGACCCCATTGTTTGTTCATATTTTAATGCATTGTACAGATATGGACATTGTTTTCTTGATGAATATAGTTGTTAATAAGGAGACAAAAGATAATTTTCATAGTCATTGCATGAAAAATAGTGGTTGTAATAACAAAAGGAGCCTAAATTAGCATGTAGTGAATATGAAGTCTCATTATTTAGGTAATAACCCAATTTCACATTAGAACGCTAAGTGCAAAATGAGGAATCAATGACTTCATTTGGGTGACAGGAAATAAACACACTTTAATTTTCAATTGTGCGTGGACATGTTTGTTTTTAATTAATATACTGTGTAAATTTAGTCATAAAATTTTAATTCTCACAATGATTGTGTGGAAAAGAGCGTTTGGAATCAAAAGACATGTCTGTTCCAAACCAGAATATGGTGACGGATTCTTTATTTTAAAAATCAACCAATTCACCATGAATAAGAAACCCTAATCAAGATTATAGGACCCTCCATTTGTTTGTTAATATTGAATGCATTGTTATAGATATGGACACATTGTTTTCTTGATGAGTATAGTTGTTAATAAGGACACAAAAGATAACTATTCATAGTCATTGGAAGAAAAAATAGTGCTTGTAGTAACAAAGGGAGCCTGATTAGCGTGATCTTGTTTAATATAAAGTGTCATTATTTAGTTAATAACCCCTATTCACATTAGTACGACATGCAAATTAGAATCAATGACTCATTTGGGTGATGGAACTAAACAAATATGATTTTCAATTGTGCATTCACCATGATTGTTTTAAATTAATTATACTGTGTAATTTACTCATAAATTTTAATGTCACGATGTATTGTGTGAAAAACATTGTGTGGGAATCAAAAGACATGTATTCCAAACCAGAAATCTTGTGAGGATTCTTTATTCTAAAAATCAACTCAATTCACATCAATAAGAAAAGCCTGATCAAGATTATGGACCCGCATGGTTTGTTAATATTGAATGCATTGTATAGATAGGGGGACATTGTTTTTCCTAATGAATATAGTTTGTTAATAACGGAGACAAAATATTAATTTTCATAGTCATTGCATGAAAAATAGTGCTTGTAATAACAAAAGGTGCATAATTAGCAGTGTAGTGAATATAAAGTCTCATTTATTTAGGTAATAACCCAATTCACATCAGCAGGAAATGCAAATTAGAATCAATGACTTGAAATTTGGCATAAATGAAGTATAAGCACATTTAGAATTTCAATTGTGCGTCGACATGTTTTGATTTTAATTAATATACTGTGTAATTTTAGTTATAAATTTTAATCTTACGATGATTGTGTGGAAAAAAGAGTGTGTGGCAATCAAAAGACATGTCTTCCAAAAACCAGAAATCTATGGTGAGGGATTCTTTATTTTAAAAAATCAACCAATTCACACATTCAATATAAGAAAGCTTGATCATGATTATAGACCCGATGTCCACTTGTTAATATTGAATGTGTTGTATAGATAAATGGTACATTGTATTCTCTTGAGAATATAGTTGTTAATGAGGAGACCAAAAGATAATATTCATAGTCAATTGAAAGAAAAATAGTACTTGTAATAAACAAAAGGAGCCTAATTAGCATGTAGTCGGAATATAAAAGTCTCATTATTTAGGTAATAACCCAATTCACATTACTTATGAAATGCAAATTAGAATCAATGACTCATTGGGTGATGGAACTAAACACATTTAGATTTTTCAATTGTCTGCGTCGACATTATATGTTTTGTTTTAATTAATATTACTGGTAATTTAGTCATAAAGTTTAATCTCACATGATATTGTGTGAAAAAAGAGTGTTTTGAACCAAAAGACAAGTCTTAACGAATCCAGATATGGAAAGGTTGTGAGGGTTTCTTTATATTAAAAATGAACCAATTCACAATCAATAAGAAACCCTAATCAAGATTCTTTGCAATCCCCATTTTTTTTTTAATTATTAAAATGCATTCTATAAGATATGGACATTGTTTTTCTTCATTCGAATATAGATTGTATAATAAGGAGACAAAAGAAGACAATTTCATAGTCAATACGCAAGAAAAAAAACTTACGTGTTTGTAACTACAAAAGGTAAGTTATAGAATTAGCATGTAGTGGATATATAAAGTCTTCACATTTTTTAAGCAACAACCCAATTCACATTAGTTTGAAATTGAAAAATTAGGGTGAATTTAATCCTTTGAGCGATGAGAACTATACTCACACATATATGATTTTTCAATTGGAGCATCGACAGTGTTTGTTTAAATTATTATGCGTCTGTAATTTAGACATAAATTTTAATCTCCACATAATCCCACTACTGTTCCTCATGATTATTGTGTGAAAAATAGAGTGATTGGAATCCAAAAAGAGAGACAAGTCCATCCCAAACCAGAAATATTATTGACGGATTCTTTATTTTAACAAATCATCCAATTCACATCCATAAGAGAACCCTAATACAAGATTATGGACCCCATTGTTTTTTATATGAAAGCATGTATGATATGGCAAATTTTTCTTCATGAATATTGTTGTGAATAAGGAGACAAAACATAATTTCATAGTCATTGCATGAAAGATAGTGCGTGTAATAACAAAAGGAGCATAATTAGCATGTAGTGAAGATAAAGTACTCATTTATTTAGGTAATAACCCAATTCACATCAGTACGAAATTGAAAATTAGAAATCAATGACTCATTTGGGTAAAGGAACTGTAAACACATTTAGGATTGTTCAATTGTGCGTTCGTGACATGTTTTGTTTTTTAATTAATATACTGGGTAAATTTCGTCAATAAAGTTTTATTCTCACAATGATTGAGTTGAATAAAATGAGTGTTTGGAATCAAAAAGACCATGTAATTTTCAACCAGAACCATCCTTTGTGATGGGATTCTTTATTTTAAAAAATCAACCAATTCACATCAATATGGGAAACCCTAATCACGATTCTTTGGACCCCATTTGTTGTTAATATTAAAAACGCATTTTTATAGATATGGACATTCTTTCTCTTGATGAATATAGATGTTACAAAAGGAGACAAAAGATAATTTCATAGGTGATTGCAAGAAAAATAGTGCTTGTAATAAACATAAAAGGTGCCTAATTTAGCATGGGTAGTGAATATGAAGTTATCATTATTTAGGTAATAACCCAATTCACATTAGAACGAATAAGTGCAAAGATGAGAATTCAATGACTCATTTGGGTGACAGCAGAAATTAAAACACATTTTGTTTTTCAATGTGCGTGGATTGTTTGTTTTAATTAATATACTGTGTAATTTAGTCATAAATTTTAATCTCACATGATTGTGTGGAAAATGAAGCGTTGGGAAACCCAAAAAACATGTCTTTTCCAAAACCAGAAATATTGTGACGGATTCTTTTATTTTAAAATCAACCTGTTTGTTTAATATTGAATGCATTGTATAG
>JBAPLH010002429.1:0-22224 GCA_037897445.1 Ceriops zippeliana
GCTGGAGGCCCATTGAATGTCTCATTATTTTTTAATGAAACTACTTAACAATAGTACGAAATGCAAACCAAGAAGAATGAATTCTTCGATTGGTTAAGTAAACACATTTAGAGTGTTAATAGGGTTTAGAATGGTTTGTTTTAATGAATATTGTCAATAGTTTAGGCACAGGTGTTAATTTCATGATCTTTGTATAAAAAGTGTGTTAGTAAACCAAAAAGGATACTTGCTAAGAAGAAATGATGGGACGGACTCTTTATTTTGTATTTCAACCAATTAATATCAATAAGAAAAGCAAATCAAGATCAGGGACTCCATTGTTTGTTGGAATTGAAAGAATTCATGGTATAGATGGTTCATGGATATTGATTTCACAATTAATATAGTCGTTAAGTATGACACAAACGATAATTTCATGGTCATTGAATGAAAAATAGTGTTTGGAACAGAAAGAGGAGTGTAATTAGCTGGAGGCGCATTGAATGTCTCATTATTTTTGAATGAAACTACCTAACAATAGTACGAAATGCAAACCAAGATGAATGAATTCTTCGATTGGTTAAGTAAACACATTTAGAGTGTTAATAGGGTTTAGAATGGTTTGTTTAAATGAATATACTTAGTAGTTTCGGCACAAGTGTTAATTTCATGATCTTTCTATCAAAAAGAGTGTTTGTAGAGAAAAAAGGATACTTGCTAAGTTGAAATGATGGGACGAACTCTTTATTTTGTATTTCATCCAATTAATATCAATAAGAAAAGCAAATCAAGATCAGCGACTCCATTGTTTGTTGGAATTGAAAGAAATCAGGGTATAGATGGTTCATGGATATTGATTTCACAATTAATATATTCAATAAGTATAACACAAACGATAATTTCATGGTCATTGATTGAAAAATAGTCTTTGGAACAGAAAAAGGAGTGTAATTAGGTGGAGGCGCATTGAATGTCTCATTATTTTTGAATGAAACTACTTAACAATAGTACGAAATGCAAACCAAGATGAATGAATTCTTCGATTGGTGGAAGTAAACACATTTAGAGTGTTAATAGGGTTTAGAATGGTTTTTGTTTTAATGAATATAGTTAGTAGTTTAGGGAACAAGTGTGAATTTCATGATCTTTGTATCAAAAAAAGTGTTTGTAGATAAAAAAGGATACTTGCTAAGTAGAAATGATGGGACGGACTTTTTATTTTGTATTTCAACCAATTAATATCAATAAGAAAAGCAAATCAAGATCAGGGACTCCATTGTTTGTTGGAATTGAAAGAATTCATGGTATAGATGGTTCATGGATTTTGATTTCACAATTAATATAGTCGTTAAGTATCACAAAAACGATAATTTCATGGTCATTGAATGAAAAATAGTCTTTGGAACAGAAAGAGGAGTGTAATTAGCTGGAGGCGCATTGAATGTCTCATTATTTTTCAATGAAACTATTTCACAATAGTACGAAATGCAAACCAAGATGAATGAATTCTTCGATTGGTGGAAGTAAACACATTTATAGTGTTAATAGGGTTTAGAATGGTTTGTTTCAATGAATATAGTTAGTAGTTTAGGCACAAGTGTTACTTTCATGATCTTTGTATCAAAAAATGTGTTTGTAGACGAAAAAGGATACTTGCTAAGTTTAAATGATGGCACGGACTCTTTATTTTGTATTTCATCCAATTAATATCAATAAGAAAAGCAAATCAAGATCAGCGACTCCATTGTTTGTTGGAATTGAAAGAATTCAGGGTATAGATGGTTCATGGATATTGATTTCACAATTAATATATTCAATAAGTATAACACAAACGATAATTTCATGATCATTGAATGAAAAATAGTCTTTGGAACAGAAAGAGGAGTGTAATTAGCTGGAGGCGCATTGAATGCCTCATTATTTTTGAATGAAACTACTTAACAATAGTATGAAATGCAAAGCAAGATGAATGAATTCTTCGATTGGTTAAGTAAACACATTTAGAGTGTTAATAGGGTTTAGAATGGTTTGTTTCAATGAATATAGTTAGTAGTTTAGGCACAAGTGTTAATTTCATGATCTTTGTATCAAAAAATGTGTTTGTAGATGAAAAAAAGATACTTGCTAAGTTGAAATGATGGGACGGACTCTTTATTTTCTATTTGAACCAATTAATATCAATAAGAAAAGCAAATCAAGATCAGCGACTCCATTGTTTGTTGGAATTGAAAGAATTCATGGTATATATGGTTCATGGATATTGATTTCACAATTAATATAGTCGTTAAGTATGACACAAACGATAATTTCATGGTCATTGAATGAAAAATAGTCTTTGGAACAGAAAGAGGAGTGTAATTAGCTGGAGGCGCATTGAATGTCTCATTATTTTTGAATGAAACTACTTAACAATAGTACGAAATGCAAACCAAGATGAATGAAATTCTTCGATTGGTTAAGTAAACACATTTAGAGTGTTTAATAGGGTTTAGAATGGTTTGTTTCAATGAATATACTTAGTAGTTTCGGCACAAGTGTTAATTTCATGATCTTTGTATCAAAAAGAGTTTTTTGTAGAGAAAAAAAGGATACTTGCTAAGTTGAAATGATGGGACGAACTCTTTCTTTTTGTATTTTCATCCAATTAATATCAATAAGAAAAGCAAATCAAGATCAGCGACTCCATTGTTTGTTGGAATTGAAAGAAATCAGGGTATAGATGGTTCATGGATATTGATTTCACAATTAAGATATTCAATAAGTATAACACAAACGATAATTTTCATGGTCATTGAATGAAAAATAGTCTTTGGAACAGAAAAAGGAGTGTAATTAGTGGAGGCGCATTGAATGTCTCATTATTTTTGAATGAAAACTACTTAACAATAGTACGAAATGCAAACCAAGATGAATGAATTCTTCGATTGGTGGAAGTAAACACATTTAGAGTGTTAATAGGGTTTAGAATGGTTTGTTTTTAATGAATATAGTTAGTAGTTTAGGAACAAGTGTGAATTTCATGATCTTTTGTATCAAAAAAAGTGTTTGTAGATAAAAAAAGGATACTTGCTAAGTAGAAATGATGGGACGGACTTTTTATTTTGTATTTCAACCAATTAATATCAATAAGAAAAGCAAATCAAGATCAGGGACTCCATTGTTTGTTGGAATTGAAAGAATTCATGGTATAGATGGTTCATGGATTTTGATTTCACAATTAATATAGTCGTTAAGTATAACAAAAAACGATAATTTCATGGTCATTGAATGAAAAATAGTCTTTGGAACAGAAAGAGGAGTGTAATTAGCTGGAGGCGCATTGAATGTCTCATTATTTTTGAATGAAACTATTTAACAAATAGTACGAAATGCAAACCAAGATGAATGAATTCTTCGATTGGTGGAAGTAAAACACATTTATAGTGTTAATAGGGTTTTAGAATGGTTTGTTTTCAATGAATATAGTTAGTAGTTTAGGCACAAGTGTTAATTTCATGATCTTTGTATCAAAAAATGTGTTTGTAGACGAAAAAAGGATACTTGCTAAGAAGAAATGATGGGACGGACTCTTTATTTTGTATTTCAATCCAATTAATATCAATAAGAAAAGCAAATCAAGATCAGCGACTCCATTGTTTGTTGGAATTGAAAGAATTCAGGGTATAGATGGTTCATGGATATTGATTTCACAATTAATATATTCAATAAGTATAACACACAAACGATAATTTCATGATCATTGAATGAAAAATAGTCTTTGGAACAGAAAGAGGAGTGTAATTTAGCTGGAGGCGCATTGAATGCCTCATTATTTTTGAATGAAACTACTTAACAATAGTATGAAATGCAAAGCAAGATGAATGAATTCTTCGATTGGTTAAGTAAACACATTTAGAGTGTTAATAGGGTTTAGAATGGTTTGTTTCAATGAATATAGTTAGTAGTTTTAGGCACAAGTGTTAATTTCATGATCTTTGTATCAAAAAAATGTGTTTTGTAGATGAAAAAAAGATACTTGCTAAGTTGAAATGATGGGACGGACTCTTTATTTTGTATTTGAACCAATTAATATCAATAAGAAAAGCAAATCAAGATCAGCGACTCCATTGTTTGTTGGAATTGAAAGAATTCATGGTATATAGATGGTTTTGATGGATATTGATTTCACAATTAAATATAGTCGTTAAGTATGACACAAACGATAATTTCATGGTCATTGAATGAAAAATAGTCTTTGGAACAGAAAGAGGAGTGTAATTAGCTGGAGGCCCATTGAATGTCTCATTATTTTTTAATGAAACTACTTAACAATAGTACGAAATGCAAACCAAGATGAATGAATTCTTCGATTGGTTAAGTAAACACATTTAGAGTGTTAATAGGGTTTAGAATGGTTTGTTTTTAATGAATATTGTCAATAGTTTAGGCACAAGTGTTAATTTCATGATCTTTGTATCAAAAAGTGTGTTTGTAGACGAAAAAAAGGATACTTGCTAAGAAGAAATGATGGGACGGACTCTTTATTTTGTATTTCAACCAAATTAATATCAATAAGAAAAGCAAATCAAGATCAGGGACTCCATTGTTTGTTGGAATTGAAAGAATTCATGGTATAGATGGTTCATGGATATTGATTTCACAATTAATATAGTCGTTAAGTATGAACACAAACGATAATTTCATGGTCATTGAATGAAAAATAGTCTTTGGAACAGAAAGAGGAGTGTAATTAGCTGGAGGCGCATTGAATGTCTCATTATTTTTGAATGAAACTACCTAACAATAGTACGAAATGCAAACCAAGATGAATGAATTCTTCGATTGGTTAAGTAAACACATTTAGAGTGTTAATAGGGTTTAGAATGGTTTGTTTAAATGAATATACTTAGTAGTTTCGGCACAAGTGTTAATTTCATCATGATCTTTGTATCAAAAAGAGTGTTTGTAGAGAAAAAAGGATACTTGCTAAGTTGAAATGATGGGACGGAACTCTTTATTTTGTATTTCATCCAATTAATATCAATAAGAAAAGCAAATCAAGATCAGCGACTCCATTGTTTGTTGGAATTGAAAGAAATTCATGGTATAGATGGTTCATGGATATTGATTTCACAATTAATATATTCAATAAGTATAAACACAAACGATAATTTCATGGTCATTGATTGAAAAATAGTCTTTGGAACAGAAAAAGAGGAGTGTAATTAGGTGGAGGCGCATTGAATGTCTCATTATTTTTGAATGAAACTACTTAACAATAGTACGAAATGCAAACCAAGATGAATGAATTCTTCGATTGGTGGAAGTAAACACATTTAGAGTGTTAATAGGGTTTAGAATGGTTTGTTTTAATGAATATAGTTAGTAGTTTAGGGAACAAGTGTGAATTTCATGATCTTTGTATCATCAAAAAAAGTGTTTGTAGATAAAAAAGGATACTTGCTAAGTAGAAATGATGGGACGGACTTTTTATTTTGTATTTCAACCAATTAATATCAATAAGAAAAGCAAATCAAGATCAGGGACTCCATTGTTTGTTGGAATTGAAAGAATTCATGGTATAGATGGTTCATGGATTTTGATTTCACAATTAATATAGTCGTTAAGTATATCACAAAAACGATAATTTCATGGTCATTGAATGAAAAAAATAGTCTTTGGAACAGAAAGAGGAGTGTAATTAGCTGGAGGCGCATTGAATGTCTCATTATTTTTCAATGAAACTATTTCACAATAGTACGAAATGCAAACCAAGATGAATGAATTCTTCGATTGGTGGAAGTAAAACACATTTATAGTGTTAATAGGGTTTAGAATGGTTTGTTTCAATGAATATAGTTAGTAGTTTAGGCACAAGTGTTAATTTCATGATCTTTGTATCAAAAAATGTGTTTGTAGACGAAAAAGGATACTTGCTAAGTTTAAATGATGGGACAGACTCTTTATTTTGTATTTCATCCAATTAATATCAATAAGAAAAGCAAATCAAGATCAGCGACTCCATTGTTTGTTGGAATTGAAAGAATTCAGGGTATAGATGGTTCATGGATATTGATTTCACAATTAATATATTCAATAAGTATAACACTAACGATAATTTCATGATCATTGAATGAAAAATAGTCTTTGGAACAGAAAGAGGAGTGTAATTAGCTGGAGGCGCATTGAATGTCTCATTATTTTTGAATGAAACTACTTAACAATAGTATGAAATGCAAACCAAGATGAATGAATTCTTCGATTGGTTAAGTAAACACATTTAGAGTGTTAATAGGGTTTAGAATGGTTTGTTTCAATGAATATAGTTAGTAGTTTAGGCACAAGTGTTAATTTCATGATCTTTGTATCAAAAAATGTGTTTGTAGATGAAAAAAAGATACTTGCTAAGTTGAAATGATGGGACGGACTCTTTATTTTCTATTTGAACCAATTAATATCAATAAGAAAAGCAAATCAAGATCAGCGACTCCATTGTTTGTTGGAATTGAAAGAATTCATGGTATATATGGTTCATGGATATTGATTTCACAATTAATATAGTCGTTAAGTATGACACAAACGATAATTTCATGGTCATTGAATGAAAAATAGTCTTTGGAACAGAAAGAGGAGTGTAATTAGCTGGAGGCGCATTGAATGTCTCATTATTTTTGAATGAAACTACTTAACAATAGTACGAAATGCAAACCAAGATGAATGAATTCTTCGATTGGTTAAGTAAACACATTTAGAGTGTTAATAGGGTTTAGAATGGTTTGTTTCAATGAATATACTTAGTAGTTTAGGCACAAGTGTTAATTTCATGATCTTTGTATCAAAAAGAGTGTTTGTAGACAAAAAAGGATACTTGCTAAGTTGAAATGATGGGACGAACTCTTTATTTTGTATTTCATCCAATTAATATCAATAAGAAAAGCAAATCAAGATCAGCGACTCCATTGTTTGTTGGAATTGAAAGAATTCAGGGTATAGATGGTTCATGGATATTGATTTCACAATTAATATATTCAATAAGTATAACACAAACGATAATTTCATGGTCATTGAATGAAAAATAGTCTTTGGAACAGAAAGAGGAGTGTAATTAGCTGGAGGCGCATTGAATGTCTCATTATTTTTGAATGAAACTACTTAACAATAGTACGAAATGCAAACCAAGATGAATGAATTCTTCGATTGGTGGAAGTAAACACATTTAGAGTGTTAATAGGGTTTAGAATGGTTTGTTTTAATGAATATATTTAGTAGTTTAGGCACAACAAGTGTGAATTTCATGATCTTTGTATCAAAAAAAGTGTTTGTAGAAAAAAAAGGATACTTGCTAAGTAGAAATGATGGGACGGACTTTTTATTTTGTATTTCAACCATTAATTTAATATCAATAAGAAAAGCAAATCAAGATCAGGGACTCCATTGTTTGTTGGAATTGAAAGAATTCATGGTATAGATGGTTCATGGATATTGATTTCACAATTAATATAGTCGTTAAGTATCACAAAAACGATAATTTCATGGTCATTGAATGAAAAATAGTCTTTGGAACAGAAAGAGGAGTGTAATTAGCTGGAGGCGCATTGAATGTCTCATTATTTTTGAATGAAACTATTTAACAATAGTACGAAATGCAAACCAAGATGAATGAATTCTTCGATTGGTGGAAGTAAACACATTTATAGTGTTAATAGGGTTTAGAATGGTTTGTTTCAATGAATATAGTTAGTAGTTTAGGCACAAGTGTTAATTTCATGATCTTTGTATCAAGAAATGTGTTTGTAGACGAAAAAAGATACTTGCTAAGTTGAAATGATGGGACGGACTCTTTATTTTGTATTTCAACCAATTAATATCAATAAGAAAAGCAAATCAAGATCAGCGACTCCATTGTTTGTTGGAATTGAAAGAATTCATGGTATAGATGGTTCATGGATATTGATTTCACAATTAATATATTCAATAAGTATAACACAAACGATAATTTCATGGTCATTGAATGAAAAATAGTCTTTGGAACAGAAAGAGGAGTGTAATTAGCTGGAGGCACATTGAATGTCTCATTATTTTTGAATGAAACTATTTAACAATAGTACGAAATGCAAACCAAGATGAATGAATTCTTCGATTGGTGGAAGTAAACACATTTAGAGTGTTAATAGGGTTTAGAATGGTTTGTTTCAATGAATATAGTTAGTAGTTTAGGCACAAGTGTTAATTTCATGATCTTTGTATCAAAAAATGTGTTTGTAGACGAAAAAAGATACTTGCTAAGTTTGAAATGATGGGACGGACTCTTTATTTTGTATTTGAACCAATTAATATCAATAAGAAAAGCAAATCAAGATCAGCGACTCCATTGTTTGTTGGAATTGAAAGAATTCATGGGTATAGATGGTTCATGGATATTGATTTCACAATTAATATAGTCGTTAAGTATGACACAAACGATAATTTCATGGTCATTGAATGAAAAATAGTCTTTGGAACAGAAAGAGGAGTGTAATTAGCTGGAGGCCCATTGAATGTCTCATTATTTTTGAATGAAACTACTTAACAATAGTACGAAATGCAAACCAAGAAGAATGAATTCTTCGATTGGTTAAGTAAACACATTTAGAGTGTTAATAGGGTTTAGAATGGTTTGTTTTAATGAATATTGTCAATAGTTTGGGCACAGGTGTTAATTTCATGATCTTTGTATAAAAAGTGTGTTAGTAAACCAAAAAGGATACTTGCTAAGAAGAAATGATGGGACGGACTCTTTATTTTGTATTTCAACCAATTAATATCAATAAGAAAAGCAAATCAAGATCAGGGACTCCATTGTTTGTTGGAATTGAAAGAATTCATGGTATAGATGGTTCATGGATATTGATTTCACAATTAATATAGTCGTTAAGTATGACACAAACGATAATTTCATGGTCATTGAATGAAAAATAGTCTTTGGAACAGAAAGAGGAGTGTAATTAGCTGGAGGCGCATTGAATGTCTCATTATTTTTGAATGAAACTACCTAACAATAGTACGAAATGCAAACCAAGATGAATGAATTCTTCGATTGGTTAAGTAAACACATTTAGAGTGTTAATAGGGTTTAGAATGGTTTGTTTCAATGAATATACTTAGTAGTTTCGGCACAAGTGTTAATTTCATGATCTTTCTATCAAAAAGAGTGTTTGTAGAGAAAAAAGGATACTTGCTAAGTTGAAATGATGGGACGAACTCTTTATTTTGTATTTCATCCAATTAATATCAATAAGAAAAGCAAATCAAGATCAGCGACTCCATTGTTTGTTGGAATTGAAAGAAATCAGGGTATAGATGGTTCATGGATATTGATTTCACAATTAATATATTCAATAAGTATAACACAAACGATAATTTCATGGTCATTGATTGAAAAATAGTCTTTGGAACAGAAAAAGGAGTGTAATTAGGTGGAGGCGCATTGAATGTCTCATTATTTTTGAATGAAACTACTTAACAATAGTACGAAATGCAAACCAAGATGAATGAATTCTTCTTCGATTGGTGGAAGTAAACACATTTAGAGTGTTAATAGGGTTTAGAATGGTTTGTTTTAATGAATATAGTTAGTAGTTTAGGAACAAGTGTGAATTTCATGATCTTTGTATAAAAAAAAGTGTTTGTAGATAAAAAAGGATACTTGCTAAGTAGAAATGATGGGACGGACTCTTTTATTTTGTATTTCAACCAATTAATATCAATAAGAAAAGCAAATCAAGATCAGGGACTCCATTGTTTGTTGGAATTGAAAGAATTCATGGTATAGATGGTTCATGGATATTTGATTTCACAATTAATATAGTCGTTAAGTATCACAAAAACGATAATTTCATGGTCATTGAATGAAAAATAGTCTTTGGAACAGAAAGAGGAGTGTAATTAGCTGGAGGCGCATTGAATGTCTCATTATTTTTGAATGAAACTATTTAACAATAGTACGAAATGCAAACCAAGATGAATGAATTCTTCGATTGGTTAAGTAAACACATTTAGAGTGTGTTAATAGGGTTTAGAATGGTTTGTTTCAATGAATATAGTTAGTAGTTTAGGCACAAGTGTTAATTTCATGATCTTTGTATCAAAAAATGTGTTTGTAGATGAAAAAAAAGGATACTTGCTAAGTTGAAATGATGGGACGGACTCTTTATTTTCTATTTCAACCAATTAATATCAATAAGAAAAGCAAATCAAGATCAGCGACTCCATTGTTTGTTGGAATTGAAAGAATTCAGGGTATATATGGTTCATGGATATTGATTTCACAATTAATATAGTCGTTAAGTATGACACAAACGATAATTTCATGGTCATTGAATGAAAAATAGTCTTTGGAACAGAAAGAGGAGTGTAATTAGCTGGAGGCGCATTGAATGTCTCATTATTTTTGAATGAAACTACTTAACAATAGTACGAAATGCAAACCAAGATGAATGAATTCTTCGATTGGTTAAGTAAACACATTTAGAGTGTTAATAGGGTTTAGAATGGTTTGTTTCAATGAATATAGTTAGTAGTTTAGGCACAAGTGTTAATTTCATGATCTTTGTATCAAAAAAGAGTGTTTGTAGATGAAAAAAGGATACTTGCTAAGTTGAAATGATGGGACGGACTCTTTATTTTGTATTTCAACCAATTAATATCAATAAGAAAAGCAAATCAAGATCAGCGACTCCATTGTTTGTTGGAATTGAAAAGAATTCATGGTATAGATGGTTCATGGATATTGATTTCACAATTAATATATTCAAAAGTATAACACAAACGATAATTTCATGGTCATTGAATGAAAAATAGTCTTTGGAACAGAAAGAGGAGTGTAATTAGCTGGAGGCGCATTGAATGTCTCATTATTTTTTGAATGAAACTACTTAACAATAGTACGAAATGCAAACCAAGATGAATGAATTCTTCGATTGGTGGAAGTAAACACATTTAGAGTGTTAATAGGGTTTAGAATGGTTTGTTTTAAATGAATATAGTTAGTAGTTTAGGCACAAGTGTTAATTTCATGATCTTTGTATCAAAAAAGTGTGTTTGTAGACGAAAAAAGGATACTTGCTAAGAAGAAATGATGGGACGGACTCTTTATTTTGTATTTTCAACCAATTAATATCAATAAGAAAAGCAAATCAAGATCAGGGACTCCATTGTTTGTTGGAATTGAAAGAATTCATGGTATAGATGGTTCATGGATTTTGATTTCACAATTAATATAGTCGTTAAGTATGACACAAACGATAATTTCATGGTCATTGAATGAAAAATAGTCTTTGGAACAGAAAGAGGAGTGTAATTAGCTGGAGGCGCATTGAATGTCTCATTATTTTTGAATGAAACTATTTAACAATAGTACGAAATGCAAACCAAGATGAATGAATTCTTCGATTGGTGGAAGTAAACACATTTAGAGTGTTAATAGGGTTTAGAATGGTTTGTTTCAATGAATATAGTTAGTAGTTTAGGCACAAGTGTTAATTTCATGATCTTTGTATCAAAAAATGTGTTTGTAGACGAAAAAAGATACTTGCTAAGTTGAAATGATGGGACGGACTCTTTATTTTGTATTTGAACCAATTAATATCAATAAGAAAAGCAAATCAAGATCAGCGACTCCATTGTTTGTTGGAATTGAAAGAATTCAGGGTATAGATGGTTCATGGATATTGATTTCACAATTAATATATTCAATAAGTATAACACAAACGATAATTTCATGGTCATTGAATGAAAAATAGTCTTTGGAACAGAAAGAGGAGTGTAATTAGGTGGAGGCGCATTGAATGTCTCATTATTTTTGAATGAAACTACTTAACAATAGTACGAAATGCAAACCAAGATGAATGAATTCTTCGATTGGTGGAAGTAAACACATTTAGAGTGTTAATAGGGTTTAGAATGGTTTGTTTTAATGAATATAGTTAGTAGTTTAGGAACAAGTGTGAATTTCATGATCTTTGTATCAAAAAAAAGTGTTTGTAGAGAAAAAAAAGGATACTTGCTAAGTAGAAATGATGGGACGGACTTTTTATTTTGTATTTCAACCAATTAATATCAATAAGAAAAGCAAATCAAGATCAGGGACTCCATTGTTTGTTGGAATTGAAAGAATTCATGGTATAGATGGTTCATGGATTTTGATTTCACAATTAATATAGTCGTTAAGTATGACACAAACGATAATTTCATGGTCATTGAATGAAAAATAGTCTTTGGAACAGAAAGAGGAGTGTAATTAGCTGGAGGCGCATTGAATGTCTCATATATTTTTCAATGAAACTATTTCACAATAGTACGAAATGCAAACCAAGATGAATGAATTCTTCGATTGGTGGAAGTAAACACATTTATAGTGTTAATAGGGTTTAGAATGGTTTGTTTCAATGAATATAGTTAGTAGTTTAGGCACAAGTGTTAATTTCATGATCTTTGTATCAAAAAATGTGTGTTTGTAGACGAAAAAGGATACTTGCTAAGTTTAAATGATGGGACGGACTCTTTATTTTGTATTTCATCCAATTAATATCAATAAGAAAAGCAAATCAAGATCAGCGACTCCATTGTTTGTTGGAATTGAAAGAATTCAGGGTATAGATGGTTCATGGATATTGATTTCACAATTAATATATTCAATAAATAAGTATAACACAAACGATAATTTCATGGTCATTGAATGAAAAATAGTCTTTGGAACAGAAAGAGGAGTGTAATTAGCTGGAGGCGCATTGAATGTCTCATTATTTTTGAATGAAACTACTTAACAATAGTACGAAATGCAAACCAAGATGAATGAATTCTTCGATTGGTGGAAGTAAACACATTTAGAGTGTTAATAGGGTTTAGAATGGTTTGTTTCAATGAATATAGTTAGTAGTTTAGGCACAAGTGTTAATTTCATGATCTTTGTATCAAAAAATGTGTTTGTAGATGAAAAAAAAGGATACTTGCTAAGTTGAAATGATGGGACGGACTCTTTATTTTGTATTTCAACCAATTAATATCAATAAGAAAAGCAAATCAAGATCAGCGACTCCATTGTTTGTTGGAATTGAAAGAATTCATGGTATAGATGGTTCATGGATATTGATTTCACAATTAATATAGTCGTTAAGTATATCACACAAACGATAATTTCATGGTCATTGAATGAAAAATAGTCTTTGGAACAGAAAGAGGAGTGTAATTAGCTGGAGGCGCATTGAATGTCTCATTATTTTTGAATGAAACTACTTAACAATAGTACAAAATGCAAACCAAGATGAATGAATTCTTCGATTGGTGAAGTAAACACATTTATAGTGTTAATAGGGTTTAGAATGGTTTGTTTCAATGAATATAGTTAGTAGTTTAGGCACAAGTGTTAATTTCATGATCTTTGTATCAAAAAATGTGTTTGTAGACGAAAAAGGATACTTGCTAAGTTTAAATGATGGGACGGACTCTTTATTTTGTATTTCATCCAATTAATATCAATAAGAAAAGCAAATCAAGATCAGCGACTCCATTGTTTGTTGGAATTGAAAGAATTCAGGGTATAGATGGTTCATGGATATTGATTTCACAATTAATATATTCAATAAGTATAACACAAACGATAATTTCATGATCATTGAATGAAAAATAGTCTTTGGAACAGAAAGAGGAGTGTAATTAGCTGGAGGCGCATTGAATGTCTCATTATTTTTTGAATGAAACTACTTAACAATAGTATGAAATGCAAACCAAGATGAATGAATTCTTCGATTGGTTAAGTAAACACATTTAGAGTGTTAATAGGGTTTAGAATGGTTTGTTTCAATGAAATATAGTTAGTAGTTTAGGCACAAGTGTTAATTTCATGATCTTTGTATCAAAAAAATGTGTTTGTAGATGAAAAAAAAAAGATACTTGCTAAGTTGAAATGATGGGACGGACTCTTTTATTTTGTATTTCAACCAATTAATATCAATAAGAAAAGCAAATCAAGATCAGCGACTCCATTGTTTGTTGGAATTGAAAGAATTCATGGTATATATGGTTCATGGATATTGATTTCACAATTAATATAGTCGTTAAGTATGACACAAACGATAATTTCATGGTCATTGAATGAAAAATAGTCTTTGGAACAGAAAGAGGAGTGTAATTAGCTGGGAGGCGCATTGAATGTCTCATTATTTTTGAATGAAACTATTTAACAATAGTATGAAATGCAAACCAAGATGAATGAATTCTTCGATTGGTTAAGTAAACACATTTAGAGTGTTAATAGGGTTTAGAATGGTTTGTTTCAATGAATATAGTTAGTAGTTTAGGCACAAGTGTTAATTTCATGATCTTTGTATATCAAAAAATGTGTTTGTAGAGAAAAAAAGGATACTTGCTAAGTTTGAAATGATGGGACGGACTCTTTATTTTGTATTTCATCCAATTAATATCAATAAGAAAAGCAAATCAAGATCAGCGACTCCATTGTTTGTTGGAATTGAAAGAAATCAGGGTATAGATGGTTCATGGATATTGATTTCACAATTAATATATTCAATAAGTATAACACACAAACGATAATTTCATGGTCATTGATTGAAAAATAGTCTTTGGAACAGAAAAAGGAGTGTAATTAGGTGGAGGCGCATTGAATGTCTCATTATTTTTGAATGAAACTACTTAACAATAGTACGAAATGCAAACCAAGATGAATGAATTCTTCGATTGGTGGAAGTAAAACACATTTAGTGTGTTAATAGGGTTTAGAATGGTTTGTTTTAATGAATATAGTTAGTAGTTTAGGAACAAGTGTGAATTTCATGATCTTTGTATCAAAAAAAGTGTTTGTAGATAAAAAAGGATACTTGCTAAGTAGAAATGATGGGACGGACTTTTTATTTTGTATTTCAACCAATTAATATCAATAAGAAAAGCAAATCAAGATCAGGGACTCCATTGTTTGTTGGAATTGAAAGAATTCATGGTATAGATGGTTCATGGATTTTGATTTCACAATTAATATAGTCGTTAAGTATCACAAAAACGATAATTTCATGGTCATTGAATGAAAAATAGTCTTTGGAACAGAAAGAGGAGTGTAATTAGCTGGAGGCGCATTGAATGTCTCATTATTTTTCAATGAAACTATTTCACAATAGTACGAAATGCAAACCAAGATGAATGAATTCTTCGATTGGTGGAAGTAAACACATTTATAGTGTTAATAGGGTTTAGAATGGTTTGTTTCAATGAATATAGTTAGTAGTTTAGGCACAAGTGTTACTTTCATGATCTTTGTATCAAAAAATGTGTTTGTAGACGAAAAAGGATACTTGCTAAGTTTAAATGATGGGACGGACTCTTTATTTTGTATTTCATCCAATTAATATCAATAAGAAAAGCAAATCAAGATCAGCGACTCCATTGTTTGTTGGAATTGAAAGAATTCAGGGTATAGATGGTTCATGGATATTGATTTCACAATTAATATATTCAATAAGTATAACACAAACGATAATTTCATGATCATTGAATGAAAAATAGTCTTTGGAACAGAAAGAGGAGTGTAATTAGCTGGAGGCGCATTGAATGTCTCATTATTTTTGAATGAAACTACTTAACAATAGTATGAAATGCAAAGCAAGATGAATGAATTCTTCGATTGGTTAAGTAAACACATTTAGAGTGTTAATAGGGTTTAGAATGGTTTGTTTCAATGAATATAGTTAGTAGTTTAGGCACAAGTGTTAATTTCATGATCTTTGTATCAAAAAATGTGTTTGTAGATGAAAAAAAAGATACTTGCTAAGTTGAAATGATGGGACGGACTCTTTATTTTCTATTTGAACCAATTAATATCAATAAGAAAAGCAAATCAAGATCAGCGACTCCATTGTTTGTTGGAATTGAAAGAATTCATGGTATATATTTTTGATGGATATTGATTTCGCAATTAATATAGTCGTTAAGTATGACACAAACGATAATTTCATGGTCATTGAATGAAAAATAGTCTTTGGAACAGAAAGAGGAGTGTAATTAGCTGGAGGCCCATTGAATGTCTCATTATTTTTTAATGAAACTACTTAACAATAGTACGAAATGCAAACCAAGAAGAATGAATTCTTCGATTGGTTAAGTAAACACATTTAGAGTGTTAATAGGGTTTAGAATGGTTTGTTTTAATGAATATAGTTAGTAGTTTAGGCACAAGTGTTAATTTCATGATCTTTGTATCAAAAAGTGTGTTAGTAAACAAAAAAGGATACTTGCTAAGAAGAAATGATGGGACGGACTCTTTATTTTGTATTTCAACCAATTAATATCAATAAGAAAAGCAAATCAAGATCAGGGACTCCATTGTTTGTTGGAATTGAAAGAATTCATGGTATAGATGGTTCATGGATATTGATTTCACAATTAATATAGTTGTTAAGTATGACACAAACGATAATTTCATGGTCATTGAATGAAAAATAGTCTTTGGAACAGAAAGAGGAGTGTAATTAGCTGGAGGCGCATTGAATGTCTCATTATTTTTGAATGAAACTACTTAACAATAGTACGAAATGCAAACCAAGATGAATGAATTCTTCGATTGGTTAAGTAAACACATTTAGAGTGTTAATAGGGTTTAGAATGGTTTGTTTTAATGAATATTGTTAGTAGTTTGGGCACAAGTGTTAATTTCATGATCTTTGTATCAAAAAAGTGTGTTTGTAAACCAAAAAGGATACTTGCTAAGAAGAAATGATGGGACGGACTCTTTATTTTGTATTTCAACCAATTAATATCAATAAGAAAAGCAAATCAAGATCAGGGACTCCATTGTTTGTTGGAATTGAAAGAATTCATGGTATAGATGGTTCATGGATATTGATTTCACAATTAATATAGTCGTTAAGTATGACACAAACGATAATTTCATGGTCATTGAATGAAAAATAGTGTTTTGGAACAGAAAGAGGAGTGTAATTAGCTGGAGGCGCATTGAATGTCTCATTATTTTTTAATGAAACTACTTAACAATAGTACGAAATGCAAACCAAGATGAATGAATTCTTCGATTGGTTAAGTAAACACATTTAGAGTGTTAATAGGGTTTAGAATGGTTTGTTTCAATGAATATACTTAGTAGTTTAGGCACAAGTGTTAATTTCATGATCTTTGTATCAAAAAAAGTGTGTTTGTAGAGAAAAAAGGATACTTGCTAAGTTGAAATGATGGGACACGAACTCTTTTATTTTGTATTTTCATCCAATTAATATCAATAAGAAAAAGCAAATCAAGATCAGCGACTCCATTGTTTGTTGGAATTGAAAGAATTCAGGGTATAGATGGTTCATGGATATTGATTTCACAATTAATATATTCAATAAGTATAACACAAACGATAATTTCATGGTCATTGAATGAAAAATAGTCTTTGGAACAGAAAAAGGAGTGTAATTAGGTGGAGGCGCATTGAATGTCTCATTATTTTTGAATGAAACTACTTAACAATAGTACGAAATGCAAACCAAGATGAATGAATTCTTCGATTGGTGGAAGTAAACACATTTAGAGTGTTAATAGGGTTTAGAATGGTTTGTTTTAATGAATATAGTTAGTAGTTTAGGAACAAGTGTGAATTTCATGATCTTTGTATCAAAAAAAGTGTTTGTAGATAAAAAAGGATACTTGCTAAGTAGAAATGATGGGACGGACTTTTTATTTTGTATTTCAACCAATTTAATATCAATAAGAAAAGCAAATCAAGATCAGGGACTCCATTGTTTGTTGGAATTGAAAGAATTCATGGTATAGATGGTTCATGGATTTTGATTTCACAATTAATATAGTCGTTAAGTATCACAAAAACGATAATTTCATGGTCATTGAATGAAAAATAGTCTTTGGAATAGAAAGAGGAGTGTAATTAGCTGGAGGCGCATTGAATGTCTCATTATTTTTCAATGAAACTATTTCACAATAGTACGAAATGCAAACCAAGATGAATGAATTCTTCGATTGGTGGAAGTAAACACATTTATAGTGTTAATAGGGTTTAGAATGGTTTGTTTCAATGAATATAGTTAGTAGTTTAGGCACAAGTGTTAATTTCATGATCTTTGTATCAAAAAATGTGTTTGTAGACGAAAAAGGATACTTGCTAAGTTTAAATGATGGGACGGACTCTTTATTTTGTATTTCATCCAATTAATATCAATAAGAAAAGCAAATCAAGATCAGCGACTCCATTGTTTGTTGGAATTGAAAGAATTCAGGGTATAGATGGTTCATGGATATTGATTTCACAATTAATATATTCAATAAGTATAACACAAACGATAATTTCATGATCATTGAATGAAAAATAGTCTTTGGAACAGAAAGAGGAGTGTAATTAGCTGGAGGCGCATTGAATGTCTCATTATTTTTGAATGAAACTACTTAACAATAGTATGAAATGCAAACCAAGATGAATGAATTCTTCGATTGGTTAAGTAAACACATTTAGAGTGTTAATAGGGTTTAGAATGGTTTGTTTCAATGAATATAGTTAGTAGTTTAGGCACAAGTGTTAATTTCATGATCTTTGTATCAAAAAATGTGTTTGTAGATGAAAAAAAGATACTTGCTAAGTTGAAATGATGGGACGGACTCTTTATTTTGTATTTGAACCAATTAATATCAATAAGAAAAGCAAATCAAGATCAGCGACTCCATTGTTTGTTGGAATTGAAAGAATTCATGGTATATATGGTTCATGGATATTGATTTCACAATTAATATATTCAATAAGTATAACACAAACGATAATTTCATGGTCATTGAATGAAAAATAGTCTTTGGAACAGAAAGAAGAGGAGTGTAATTAGCTGGAGGCGCATTGAATGTCTCATTATTTTTTGAATGAAACTACTTAACAATTGTACAAAAATGCAAAACCAAGATGAATGAATTCTTCGATTGGTTAAGTAAACACATTTATAGTGTTAATAGGGTTTAGAATGGTTTGTTTCAATGAATATAGTTAGTAGTTTTAGGCACAAGTGTTAATTTCATGATCTTTGTATCAAAAAAATGTGTTTGTAGACGAAAAAAGGATACTTGCTAAGTTGAAATGATGGGACGGACTCTTTATTTTGTATTTCAATCCAATTAATATCAATAAGAAAAGCAAATCAAGATCAGCGACTCCATTGTTTGTTGGAATTGAAAGAATTCATGGTATAGATGGTTCATGGATATTGATTTCACAATTAATATATTCAATAAGTATAACACAAACGATAATTTCATGGTCATTGAATGAAAAATAGTCTTTGGAACAGAAAGAGGAGTGTAATTAGCTGGAGGCGCATTGAATGTCTCATTATTTTTGAATGAAACTACTTTAACAATAGTACGAAATGCAAACCAAGATGAATGAATTCTTCGATTGGTGGAAGTAAACACATTTAGAGTGTTAATAGGGGTTTAGAATGGTTTTGTTTCAATGAATATAGTTAGTAGTTTAGGCACAAGTGTTAATTTCATGATCTTTGTATCAAAAAAGTGTGTTTGTAGATGAAAAAAAGGATACTTGCTAAGTTGAAATGATGGGACGGACTCTTTATTTTGTATTTCAACCAATTAATATCAATAAGAAAAGCAAATCAAGATCAGCGACTCCATTGTTTGTTGGAATTGAAAGAATTCAGGGTATAGATGGTTCATGGATATTGATTTCACAATTAATATAGTCGTTAAGTATGACACAAACGATAATTTCATGGTCATTGAATGAAAAATAGTCTTTGGAACAGAAAGAGGAGTGTAATTAGCTGGAGGCGCATTGAATGTCTCATTATTTTTTGAATGAAACTACTTAACAATAGTACGAAATGCAAACCAGAGATGAATGAATTCTTCGATTGGTGGAAGTAAAAACACATTTTTAGAGTGTTAATAGGGTTTAGAATGGTTTGTTTCAATGAATATTAGTTAGTAGTTTAGGCACAAGTGTTAATTTCATGATCTTTGTATCAAAAAATGTGTTTGTAGACGAAAAAAGGATACTTGCTAAGTTTGAAATGATGGGACGGACTCTTTATTTTGTATTTCATCCAATTAATATCAATAAGAAAAGCAAAATCAAGATCAGGGACTCCATTGTTTGTTGGAATTGAAAGAATTCATGGTATAGATGTTTCATGGATATTGATTTCACAATTAATATAGTCGTTAAGTATAACACAAAACGATAATTTCATGGTCATTGAATGAAAAATAGTCTTTGGAACAGAAAGAGGAGTGTAATTAGCTGGAGGCGCATTGAATGTCTCATTATTTTTGAATGAAACTACTTTAACAATAGTACGAAATGCAAACCAAGATGAATGAATTCTTCGATTGGTTAAGTAAACACATTTAGAGTGTTAATAGGGGTTTAGAATGGTTTGTTTCAATGAATATAGTTAGTAGTTTAGGCACAAGTGTTAATTTCATGATCTTTGTATCAAAAAATGTGTTTGTAGATGAAAAAAGGATACTTGCTAAAGTTGAAATGATGGGACGGACTCTTTATTTTGTATTTGAACCAATTAAATATCAATAAGAAAAGCAAATCAAGATCAGCGACTCCATTGTTTGTTGGAATTGAAAGAATTCATGGTATATATGGTGGTTCATGGATATTGATTTCACAATTAATATATTCAATAAGTATAACACAAACGATAATTTCATGGTCATTGAATGAAAAAATAGTCTTTGGAACAGAAAGAGGAGTGTAATTAGCTGGAGGCGCATTGAATGTCTCATTATTTTTTGAATGAAACTACTTAACAATTGTACAAAATGCAAACCAAGATGAATGAATTCTTCGATTGGTGGAAGTAAACACATTTAGAGTGTTAATACGGTTTAGAATGGTTTGTTTCAATGAATATAGTTAGTAGTTTAGGCACAAGTGTTAATTTCATGATCTTTGTATCAAAAAATGTGTTTGTAGACGAAAAAAGATACTTGCTAAGTTGAAATGATGGGACGGACTCTTTATTTTGTATTTGAACCAATTTAATATCAATAAAGAAAAGCAAATCAAGATCAGCGACTCCATTGTTTGTTGGAATTGAAAGAATTCATGGTATATATGGTTCATGGATATAATGATTTCACAATTAATATATTCAATAAGTATAACACAAACGATAATTTCATGGTCATTGAATGAAAAATAGTCTTTGGAACAGAAAGAGGAGTGTAATTAGCTGGAGGCGCATTGAATGTCTCATTATTTTTTGAATGAAACTCTTTAACAATAGTACGAAATGCAAAACCAAGATGAATGAATTCTTCGATTGTGGAAGTAAACACATTTAGAGTATTAATAGGGTTTAGAATGGTTTGTTTTAATGAATATAGTTAGTAGTTTGGGCACCAGTGTTAATTTCATGATCTTTGTATCAAAAAGTGTTTTAGTAAACCAAAAAGGATACTTGCTAAGAAAAATGATGGGACAGGACTCTTTATTTTGTATTTCAACCCATTAATATCAAATCAGAAAAGCAAATCAAGATCAGGGACTCCATTAGTTTGTTTGGAATTGAAAGAATTCATGGTATAGATGGTTTCATGGATATTGAATGCCTCATTATTTTTGAATGAAACTACTTAACAATAGTAATGAAAATGCAAAGCAAGATGAATGAATTCTTCAATTGGTTTCCCAAGTTATAAAAACAATTTAGAGTGTTAATACTAGAATGGTTTGTTTCAATGAATATACGTTTAGTAGTTTAGGCACACAAGTGTTAATTTCATGATTCTTTGTATCAAAAAAATGTGTTTGTAGATGATAAAAAAAGATTACTTGCAAGTTGAAATGATGGGACGGACTCTTTATTTTCTATTTGATCCAATAATATCATAATAAGCATAAGCAAATCAATAATCAGCGACTCCATTGTTTGTTGGAATTGTAAAAGAATTCATGGTATAGATGGTTCATGGCACTATTGGATTTCACAATTAAATATTGTCGTTAAGTATGACATCATACGATAATTTCATGGTCATTGAATGAAAAAATAGTTCTTTGGAAAGAAGAGGAGTGTAATTAGCTGGAGGCGCATTGAATGTCTCACATTATTTTTCAATGAAAACTATTTCACAATAGTATGAAATGCATAAACACAAGATGAAATGAATTCTTCGATTGGTTAAGAAGAAAACACATTTATAGTGTTAATAGGGTTTTAGAATGGTTTGTTTCAATGAATTAAGTTTGTA
>JBAPLH010002430.1:0-13578 GCA_037897445.1 Ceriops zippeliana
ATGATGGGATTAGAAAATTCTCATTATGTAAAAGATTTAAACTATACCACCACTTTGTACAGAGTGCAAACCATGATGAATGTCACACTTTGTGGCTGATGGATTTAAATAGATTATGGAGTTTTAATCATGTATATACATGTTTGATTCAATTAATATACTTCGTTGTGTTTAGCCACATGTGTGTTATATTTCATGATTAATGTACCAAAAAAGTGTGTTTGGAATCAAAAGAGGAACCTTGTTAACCAAAATGATGGGGAGGAACTCTCTCTATTTTGTGAATTCAAACAATTAATATCAATAAGAAATGCAATTCAAAATCAAGGACTCAATTGTTTGTTAAATTGAATGAATTCATGTAATTGATGGTCCGAAGGGCATTTTTTTTCATAATGAATATAGTTATTAAGAAAGAAACAAAAGTTAATTTCAAGGTTTATTGCATGAAAAAATAGTCCTCGTAACAACAAGAGTTGCCTAATTAACATTAGGTGATTAGAAATTCTCATTATTTAGGAATTAAAACGACTTAACATTAGTACGAAATGCAAACCATGATGAACGACACCATTGGCTCATGGATTTAAATAGATTTGGAGTTTTTAATGGTGTTTTATTCTTGTTTGATTCAATTAATATACTAGGGTTGTTTTAGCCACATGTGTTATATTTCATGTGAAATGCATCAAAAAGTGTGTTTGGAATCAAAATAGGAGGCTTGCTAGCCAAAAATGATGGGAGGAACTCTCTATTTTTGAATTCAACAATTAATATTCATAAGAAATGCAATTCAAAATCAAGGACTTTATTGTTTGTTAAATTGAATGAATTCATCTTATAGATCGTCCACGGGCATTTTTTTCATAATGAATATATTTATTAAAAAGGAAACAAAAGTTAATTTCAAGGTTATTGCGTGAAAAATAGTCCTGGTAACAACAAGAGGAGCCTAATTAACATGAGGAGAGTAAAAATTCTCATTATTTAGGATTTTAAACCAGTTAACATTTTTATGACATGCAAACCATGATGAAATGGCACCTTTGGAGGATGGATTTAAATAGATTTGGAATTTTAATGGTGTATATACTTGTTTGATTCAATGTATATACTAGGTTGTTTAACCACATATGTTATATTTCATGATGAATGTATCAAAAAGTGTGTTTGGGATCAAAAAAGGAGGCTTGCTAGCCAAAAATGATGGGAGGAACTCTCTATTTTTGAATTCTACAATTAATATCAATAAGAAATGCAATTCAAAATCAAGAACACCATTGTTTGTTAAATTGAATGATCATGTAATTGATGGTCAACGGGCATATTTTTCATAATTAATATATTTATTAAAAAAGAAACAAAAGTTAATTTCAAGGTTATTGCATGAAAAAATAGTGCTGGTAACAACTAGAGGAGCCGAATTAACATGATGGGATTAGAAATTCTCATTATGTAAGATTTAAACTAGTTACCATTTGTACAGAGTGCAAACCATGATGAATGACACTTTTGGCTGATGGATTTAAATAGATTTGGAGTTTTAATCATGTATATACATGTTTGATTCAATTAATATACTTCGTTGTTTAGCCACATGTGTTATATTTCATGATTAATGTATCAAAAAGTGTGTTTGGAATCAAAAGAGGAACCTTGTTAACCAAAAATGATGGGAGGAACTCTCTTATTTGTGAATTCAACAATTAATATCAATAAGAAATGCAATTCAAAATCAAGGACTCAATTGTTTGTTAAATTGAATGAATTCATGTAATTGATGGTCCGAGGGCATTTTTTTTTCATAATGAATATAGTTATTAAGAAAGAAACAAAAGTTAATTTCAAGGTTATTGCATGAAAAATAGTCCTCGTAACAACAAGAGTTGCCTAATTAACATTAGGTGATTAGAAATTCTCATTATTTAGGAATTAAACGACTTAACATTAGTACGAAATGCAAACCATGATGAACGACACCATTGGCTCATGGATTTAAATAGATTTGGAGTTTTAATGGTGTTTATTCTTGTTTGATTCAATTAATATACTAGGTTGTTTAGCCACATGTGTTATATTTCATGTGAAATGCATCAAAAAGTGTGTTTGGAATCAAAATAGGAGGCTTGCTAGCCAAAAATGATGGGAGGAACTCTCTATTTTTGAATTCAACAATTAATATTCATAAGAAATGCAATTCAAAATCAAGGACTTTATTGTTTGTTAAATTGAATGAATTCATCTTATAGATCGTCCACGGGCATTTTTTTCATAATGAATATATTTATTAAAAAGGAAACAAAAGTTAATTTCAAGGTTATTGCGTGAAAAATAGTCCTGGTAACAACAAGAGGAGCCTAATTAACATGAGGAGAGTAAAAATTCTCATTATTTAGGATTTAAACCAGTTAACATTTTTACGACATGCAAACCATGATGAATGGCACCTTTGGAGGATGGATTTAAATAGATTTGGAATTTTAATGGTGTATATACTTGTTTGATTCAATGTATATACTAGGTTGTTTAACCCACATATGTATATTTCATGATGAATGTATCAAAAAGTGTGTTTGGGATCAAAAAAGGAGGCTTGCTAGCCAAAAAATGATGGGAGGACTCTCTCTATTTTTGAATTCTACAATTAATATCAATAAGAAATGCAATTCAAAATCAAGAAGACCATTGTTTGTTAAATTGAATGAATTCATGTAATTGATGGTCAACGGGCATATTTTTCATAATTAATATATTTTATTAAAAAAGAAACAAAAGTTAATTTCAAGGTTATTGCATGAAAAATAGTGCTGGTAACAACTAGAGGAGCCGAATTAACATGATGGGATTAGAAATTCTCATTATGTAAGATTTAAACTAGTTACCATTTGTACAGAGTGCAAACCATGATGAATGACACTTTTTGGCTGATGGATTTAAATAGATTTGGAGTTTTAATCATGTATATACATATTTGATTCAATTAATATACTTCGTTGTTTAGCCCACATGTGTTATATTTCATGATTAATGTATCAAAAAGTGTGTTTGGAATCAAAAGAGGAACCTTGTTAACCAAAAATGATGGGAGGAACTCTCTATTTGTGAATTCAACAATTAATATCAATAAGAAATGCAATTCAAAATCAAGGACTCAATTGTTTGTTAAATTGAATGAATTCATGTAATTGATGGTCCGAGGGCATTTTTTTCATAATGAATATAGTTATTAAGAAAGAAACAAAAGTTAATTTCAAGGTTATTGCATGAAAAATAGTCCTCGTAACAACAAGAGTTGCTAATTAATTAACATTAGGTGATTAGAAATTCTCATTATTTAGGAATTAAACGACTTAACATTAGTACGAAATGCAAACCATGATGAACGACACCATTGGCTCATGGATTTAAATAGATTTGGAGTTTTAATGGTGTTTATTCTTGTTTGATTCAATTAATATACTAGGTTGTTTAGCCACATGTGTTATATTTCATGTGAAATGCATCAAAAAGTGTGTTTGGAATCAAAATAGGAGGCTTGCTAGCCAAAAATGATGGGAGGAACTCTCTATTTTTGAATTCTACAATTAATATCAATAAGAAATGCAATTCAAAATCAAGAATACCATTGTTTGTTAAATTGAATGAATTCATGTAATTGATGGTCAACGGGCATATTTTTCATAATTAATATATATTTATTAAAAAAGAAACAAAAGTTAATTTCAAGGTTATTGCATGAAAAATAGTCCTCGTAACAACAAGAGTTGCCTAATTAACATTAGGTGATTAGAAATTCTCATTATTTAGGAATTAAACGACTTAACATTAGTACGAAATGCAAACCATGATGAACGACACCATTGGCTCATGGATTTAAATAGATTTGGAGTTTTAATGGTGTTTATTCTTGTTTGATTCAATTAATATACTAGGTTGTTTAGCCACATGTGTTATATTTCATGTGAAATGCATCAAAAAGTGTGTTTGGAATCAAAATAGGAGGCTTGCTAGCCAAAAATGATGGGAGGAACTCTCTATTTTTGAATTCAACAATTAATATTCATAAGAAATGCAATTCAAAATCAAGGACTTTATTGTTTGTTAAATTGAATGAATTCATCTTATAGATCGTCCACGGGCATTTTTTTTTCATAATGAATATATTTATTAAAAAGGAAACAAAAGTTAATTTCAAGGTTATTGCGTGAAAAATAGTCCTGGTAACAACAAGAGGAGCCTAATTAACATGAGGAGAGTAAAAATTCTCATTATTTAGGATTTAAACCAGTTAACATTTTTATGACATGCAAACCATGATGAATGGCACCTTTGGAGGATGGATTTAAATAGATTTGGAATTTTAATGGTGTATATACTTGTTTGATTCAATGTATATACTAGGTTGTTTAACCACATATGTTATATTTCATGATGAATGTATCAAAAAGTGTGTTTGGGATCAAAAAAGGAGGCTTGCTAGCCAAAAATGATGGGAGGAACTCTCTATTTTTGAATTCTACAATTAATATCAATAAGAAATGCAATTCAAAATCAAGAACACCATTGTTTGTTAAATTGAATGAATTCATGTAATTGATGGTCAACGGGCATATTTTTCATAATTAATATATTTATTAAAAAAGAAACAAAAGTTAATTTCAAGGTTATTGCATGAAAAATAGTGCTGGTAACAACTAGAGGAGCCGAATTAACATGATGGGATTAGAAATTCTCATTATGTAAGATTTAAACTAGTTACCATTTGTACAGAGTGCAAACCATGATGAATGACACTTTTGGCTGATGGATTTAAATAGATTTGGAGTTTTAATCATGTATATACATGTTTGATTCAATTAATATACTTCGTTGTTTAGCCACATGTGTTATATTTCATGATTAATGTATCAAAAAGTGTGTTTGGAATCAAAAGAGGAACCTTGTTAACCAAAAATGATGGGAGGAACTCTTTATTTGTGAATTCAACAATTAATATCAATAAGAAATGCAATTCAAAATCAAGGACTCAATTGTTTGTTAAATTGAATGAATTCATGTAATTGATGGTCCGAGGGCATTTTTTTCATAATGAATATAGTTATTAAGAAAGAAACAAAAGTTAATTTCAAGGTTATTGCATGAAAAATAGTCCTCGTAACAACAAGAGTTGCCTAATTAACATTAGGTGATTAGAAATTCTCATTATTTAGGAATTAAACGACTTAACATTAGTACGAAATGCAAACCATGATGAACGACACCATTGGCTCATGGATTTAAATAGATTTGGAGTTTTAATGGTGTTTATTCTTGTTTGATTCAATTAATATACTAGGTTGTTTAGCCACATGTGTTATATTTCATGTGAAATGCATCAAAAAGTGTGTTTGGAATCAAAATAGGAGGCTTGCTAGCCAAAAATGATGGGAGGAACTCTCTATTTTTGAATTCAACAATTAATATTCATAAGAAATGCAATTCAAAATCAAGGACTTTATTGTTTGTTAAATTGAATGAATTCATCTTATAGATCGTCCACGGGCATTTTTTTCATAATGAATATATTTATTAAAAAGGAAACAAAAGTTAATTTCAAGGTTATTGCGTGAAAAATAGTCCTGGTAACAACAAGAGGAGCCTAATTAACATGAGGAGAGTAAAAATTCTCATTATTTAGGATTTAAACCAGTTAACATTTTTACGACATGCAAACCATGATGAATGGCACCTTTGGAGGATGGATTTAAATAGATTTGGAATTTTAATGGTGTATATACTTGTTTGATTCAATGTATATACTAGGTTGTTTAACCACATATGTTATATTTCATGATGAATGTATCAAAAAGTGTGTTTGGGATCAAAAAAGGAGGCTTGCTAGCCAAAAATGATGGGAGGAACTCTCTATTTTTGAATTCTACAATTAATATCAATAAGAAATGCAATTCAAAATCAAGAAGACCATTGTTTGTTAAATTGAATGAATTCATGTAATTGATGGTCAACGGGCATATTTTTCATAATTAATATATTTATTAAAAAAGAAACAAAAGTTAATTTCAAGGTTATTGCATGAAAAATAGTGCTGGTAACAACTAGAGGAGCCGAATTAACATGATGGGATTAGAAATTCTCATTATGTAAGATTTAAACTAGTTACCATTTGTACAGAGTGCAAACCATGATGAATGACACTTTTGGCTGATGGATTTAAATAGATTTGGAGTTTTAATCATGTATATACATATTTGATTCAATTAATATACTTCGTTGTTTAGCCACATGTGTTATATTTCATGATTAATGTATCAAAAAGTGTGTTTGGAATCAAAAGAGGAACCTTGTTAACCAAAAATGATGGGAGGAACTCTCTATTTGTGAATTCAACAATTAATATCAATAAGAAATGCAATTCAAAATCAAGGACTCAATTGTTTGTTAAATTGAATGAATTCATGTAATTGATGGTCCGAGGGCATTTTTTTCATAATGAATATAGTTATTAAGAAAGAAACAAAAGTTAATTTCAAGGTTATTGCATGAAAAATAGTCCTCGTAACAACAAGAGTTGCCTAATTAACATTAGGTGATTAGAAATTCTCATTATTTAGGAATTAAACGACTTAACATTAGTACGAAATGCAAACCATGATGAACGACACCATTGGCTCATGGATTTAAATAGATTTGGAGTTTTAATGGTGTTTATTCTTGTTTGATTCAATTAATATACTAGGTTGTTTAGCCACATGTGTTATATTTCATGTGAAATGCATCAAAAAGTGTGTTTGGAATCAAAATAGGAGGCTTGCTAGCCAAAAATGATGGGAGGAACTCTCTATTTTTGAATTCTACAATTAATATCAATAAGAAATGCAATTCAAAATCAAGAATACCATTGTTTGTTAAATTGAATGAATTCATGTAATTGATGGTCAACGGGCATATTTTTCATAATTAATATATTTATTAAAAAAGAAACAAAAGTTAATTTCAAGGTTATTGCATGAAAAATAGTCCTCGTAACAACAAGAGTTGCCTAATTAACATTAGGTGATTAGAAATTCTCATTATTTAGGAATTAAACGACTTAACATTAGTACGAAATGCAAACCATGATGAACGACACCATTGGCTCATGGATTTAAATAGATTTGGAGTTTTAATGGTGTTTATTCTTGTTTGATTCAATTAATATACTAGGTTGTTTAGCCACATGTGTTATATTTCATGTGAAATGCATCAAAAAGTGTGTTTGGAATCAAAATAGGAGGCTTGCTAGCCAAAAATGATGGGAGGAACTCTCTATTTTTGAATTCAACAATTAATATTCATAAGAAATGCAATTCAAAATCAAGGACTTTATTGTTTGTTAAATTGAATGAATTCATCTTATAGATCGTCCACGGGCATTTTTTTCATAATGAATATATTTATTAAAAAGGAAACAAAAGTTAATTTCAAGGTTATTGCGTGAAAAATAGTCCTGGTAACAACAAGAGGAGCCTAATTAACATGAGGAGAGTAAAAATTCTCATTATTTAGAATTTAAACCAGTTAACATTTTTACGACATGCAAACCATGATGAATGGCACCTTTGGAGGATGGATTTAAATAGATTTGGAATTTTAATGGTGTATATACTTGTTTGATTCAATGTATATACTAGGTTGTTTAACCACATATGTTATATTTCATGATGAATGTATCAAAAAGTGTGTTTGGGATCAAAAAAGGAGGCTTGCTAGCCAAAAATGATGGGAGGAACTCTCTATTTTTGAATTCTACAATTAATATCAATAAGAAATGCAATTCAAAATCAAGAATACCATTGTTTGTTAAATTGAATGAATTCATGTAATTGATGGTCAACGGGCATATTTTTCATAATTAATATATTTATTAAAAAAGAAACAAAAGTTAATTTCAAGGTTATTGCATGAAAAATAGTCCTCGTAACAACAAGAGGAGCCGAATTAACATGATGGGATTAGAAATTCTCATTATTTAGGAATTAAACGACTTAACATTAGTACGAAATGCAAACCATGATGAACGACACCATTGGCTCATGGATTTAAATAGATTTGGAGTTTTAATGGTGTTTATTCTTGTTTGATTCAATTAATATACTAGGTTGTTTAGCCACATGTGTTATATTTCATGTGAAATGCATCAAAAAGTGTGTTTGGAATCAAAATAGGAGGCTTGCTAGCCAAAAATGATGAGAGGAACTCTCTATTTTTGAATTCAACAATTAATATTCATAAGAAATGCAATTCAAAATCAAGGACTTTATTGTTTGTTAAATTGAATGAATTCATCTTATAGATCGTCCACGGGCATTTTTTTCATAATGAATATATTTATTAAAAAGGAAAAAAAAGTTAATTTCAAGGTTATTGCATGAAAAATAGTCCTGGTAACAACAAGAGGAGCCTAATTAACATGACGTGAGTAGAAAATCTCATTATTTAGGAATTAAAGTAGTTACCATTTGTACAGAATGCAAACCAAGATGAATGACAAATTTGGCTGATTGATTTAAATAGATTTGGAGTTTTAATCATGTATATACTTGTTTGATTCAATTAATATACTGCGTTGTTTAGCCACATGTGTTATATTTCATGATTAATGTATCAAAAAGTGTGTTTGGAATCAAAAGAGGAGCCTTATTGACCAAAAATGATGGGAGGAACTCTCTAATTTTGAATTCAACAATTAATATCAATAAGAAATGCAATTCAATATCAATGACTCAATTGTTTGTTAAATTGAATGCATTCATGTAATTGATGGTCCACGAGCATTTTTTTTGTAATGAATATAGTTATTAAGAAAGAAATAAAAGTTAATTTCAAGGTTATTGCATGAAAACAAGAGTTGCCTAATTAACATGAGGTGATTAGAAATTCTCATTATTTTAGAATTAAACCAGTTAACATTTGTACGAAATGCAAACCATGATGAATAGCACCTTTGGATGATGGATTTAAATAGATTTGGATTTTTAATGGTGTATATACCTGTCTGATTCAATGAATATACTAGGTTTTTTAACCACATATGTTATATTTCATGATGAATGTATCAAAAAGTGTGTTTGGGATCAAAACAGGAGGCTTGCTAGCCAAAAATGATGGGAGGAACTCTCTAGTTTTGAATTCTATAATTAATATCAATAAGAAATGCAATTCAAAATCAAGAACACCATTGTTTGTTAAATTGAATGAATTCATGTAATTGATGGTCCACGGGCATATTTTTCATAATGAATATATTTATTAAAAAAGAAACAAAAGTTAATTTCAAGGTTATTGCATGAAAAAGAGTCCTGGCAACAACTAGAGGGGCCTAATTAACATGAGGTTATTAGAAATTCTCGTTATTTAGGAATTAAAATAGTTAACATTTGTACGAAATGCAAACCATGATGAATGGCACCTTTGGATGATGGATTTAAATAGATTTGGATTTTTGTTGGTGTTTATACTTGTTTGATTCAATTAATATACTAGGTTGTTTAGCCACATGTGTCATATTTCATGATCAATGTATCAAAAAGTGTGTTTGGGATCAAAACAGGAGGCTTGCTAACCAGAAATGATGGGAGGAACTCTCTATTTTTGAATTTAATAATTCTTATCAATAAGAAATGCAATTTAAAATCAAGGACTCCATTGTTAGTTAAATTGAATGAATTCATCTTGTAAATGGTGTAGGGGCATTTTTCTCATAATGAATATAGTTATTAAAAAAGAAACAAAAGTTAATTTCAAGGTTATTGCATGAAAAATAGTCCTGGTAACAACAAGAGGATCCTAATTAACATGAGGTGAGTAGAAATTCTCATTATTTAGGATTTAAACCAGTTAACATTTTTACGACATGCAAACCATGATGAATGGCACCTTTGGAGGATGGATTTAAATAGATTTGGATTTTTAATGGTGTATATACTTCTTTGATTCAATGAATATCCTAGGTTGTTTAACTACTTATGTTATATTTGATGATGAATGTATCAAAAAGTGTGTTTGGAATCAAAACAGGAGGCTTGCTAGCCAAAAATGGTGGGAGGAACTCTCTATTTTTGAATTCTATAATTAATATCAATAAGAAATGCAATTCAAAATCAAGAACACCATTGTTTGTTAAATTGAATGAATTCATGAAATTGATGGTCAACGGGCATATTTTTTATAATGAATATATTTATTAAAAAAGAAACAAAAGTTAATTTCAAGGTTATTGTATGAAAAAGAGTCCTGGTAACAGCTAGAGGGGCCTAATTAACATGAGGTGAGTAGAAATTCTCATTATTTAGGAATTAAACGAGTTAACATTTGTACGAAATGCAAACCATGATGAACGAGACCTTTGGCTCATGGATTTAAAGAGATTAGGAGTTTTAATGGTGTATATACTTGTTTGATTCAATTAATATACTAGGTTGTTTAGCCACATGTGTTATATTTCATGTGAAATGCATCACAAAGTGTGTTTGGAATCAAAATAGGAGGCTTGCTAGCCAAAAATGATGGGAGGAACTCTCTATTTTTGAAATCAACAATTAATATCAATAAGAAATGCAATTCAAAATCAAGGACTCCATTGTTTGTTAAATTGAATGAATTCATGTAATTGATGGTCCACGGGCATTTTTTTCATAATGAATATATTTATTAAAAAAGAAACAAAAGTTAATTTCAAGGTTATTGCATGAAAAATAGTCCTGGTAACAACAAGAGGAGCCTAACTAACATGACGTGATTAGAAATTCTCATTATTTAGGAATTAAGCCAGTTAACATTTTTACGAAAAGCAAACCATGATGAATGGCAACTTTGGCTGATGGATTTAAATAGATTTGGAGTTTTAATGGTGTATATACTTGTTTGATTCAATTAATATACTAGGTGGTTTAGCCACATATGTTATATTTCGTGATAAATGTATCACAAAGTGTGTTTTGGAATCAAAAAAGGAGGCTTGCTAGCCAAAAATGATGGGAGGAACTCTATATTTTTGAATTCTACAACTAATATCAATAAGAAATGCAATTCAAAATCAAGGACTCCATTGTTTGTTAAATTGAATGAATTTATGTAATTGTTGGTCCACGGGCAATTTTTTCATAATGAATATAGTTTTTAAGAAAGAAACAAAAGTTAATTGGAAGGTTATTGCATGAAAAATAGTGATGGTAACAACAAGAGGAGCCTAATTAACATGAGGTTATTAGAAATTCTCGTTATTTAGGAATTAAAATAGTTAACATTTGTACGAAATGCAATCCATAATGAATGGCACCTATGGATGATGGATTTAAATGGATTTGGATTTTTGTTGGTGTTTATACTTGTTTGATTCAATTAATATACTAGGTTGTTTAGCCACATGTGTTATATTTCATGATCAATGTATCACAAAGTGTGTTTGGAATCAAAAGAGGAAAGTTGCTAACCAGAAATGAAGGGAGGAACTCTCTATTTTTGAATTTAACAATCCATATCAATAAGAAATGCAATTCAAAATCAAGGACTCCATTGTTAGTTAAATTGAATGAATTCATCTTGTAAATGGTGTAGGGGCATTTTTCTGATAATGAATATAGTTATTAAGAAAGAAACAAAAGTTAATTTCAAGGTTATTGCATGAAAAATAGTCCTGGTAACAACAAAAGGAGCCTAATTAACATGAGGTGAGTAGAAATTCTCATTATTTAGGATTTAAACCAGTTAACCTTTGTACGACATGCAAACCATGATGAATGGCACCTTTGGAGGATGGATTTAAATAGATTTGGATTTTTAATGGTGTATATACTTGTTTGATTCAAAGAATATACTAGGTTGTTTAACTACTTATGTTATATTTGATGAATTTGATGATGAATGTATAAAAAAGTGTCTTTGGAATCAAAACAGGAGGCTTGCTAGCCAAAAATGGTGGGAGGAACTCTCTATTTTTGAATTCTATAATTAATATCAATAAGAAATGCAATTCAAAATCAAGAACACCATTGTTTGTTAAATGGAATGAATTCATGTAATTGATGGTCCACGGGCATTATTTTCATTATGAATATATTTATTAAAAAAGAAACAAAAGTTAATTTCAAGGTTATTGCATGAAAAAGAGTCCTGGTAACAACTAGAGGGGCCTAATTAACATGAGGCGAGTAGAAATTCTCATTATTGAGGAATTAAACGAGTTAACATTTGTACGAAATGAACCATGATGAACGACACCTTTGGCTCATGGATTTAAAGAGATTTGGAGTTTTAATGGTGTATATACTTGTTTGATTCAATTAATATACTAGGTTGTTTAGCCACATGTGTTATATTTCATGTGAAATGCATCACAAAGTGTGTTTGCAATCAAAATAGGAGGCTTGCTAGCCAAAAATGATGGGAGGAACTCTCTATTTTTGAAATCAACAATTAATATCAATAAGAAATGCAATTCAAAATCAAGGACTCCATTGTTTGTTAAATTGAATGAATTCATGTAATTGATGGTCCACGGGCATTTTTTTCATAATGAATATATTTATTAAAAAAGAAACAAAAGTTAATTTCAAGGTTATTGCATGAAAAATAGTCCTGGTAACGACAAGAGGAGCCTAATTAACATGACGTGATTAGAAATTCTCATTATTTAGGAATTAAGCCAGTTAACATTTTTACGAAATGCAAACCATGATGAATGGCAACTTTGGCTGATGGATTTAAATATATTTGGAGTTTTAATGGTGTATATACTTGTTTGATTCAATTAATATACTAGGTTGTTTAGCCATATGTGTTATATTTCTTGTGAAATGCATCAAAAAGTGCATTTGGAATCAAAATAGGAGGCTTGCTAGCCAAAAATGATGGGAGGAACTCTCTATTTTTGAATTCTATAATTAATATCAATAAGAAATGCAATTCAAAATCAAGAACACCATTGTTTGTGAAATTGAATGAATTCATGCAATTGATGCTCCACGGGCATTTTTTTCATAATGAATATATTTATTAAAAAAGAAACAAAAGTTAATTTCAAGGTTATTGCGTGAAAAATAGTCCTGGTAACAACAAGAGGAGCCTAATTAACATGACGTGATTAGAAATTCTCATTATTTAGGAATTAAACTAGTTACCATTTGTACAGAATGTATATACTTGTTTGATTCAATTAATATACTGCGTGGTTTAGCCACATGTGTTATATTTCACGATTAATGTATCAAAAAGTGTGTTTGGAATCAAAAGAGGAGCCTTGTTAACCAAAAATGATGGGACGAACTCTCTAATTTTGAATTCAACAATTAATATCAATAAGAAATGCTATACAAAATCAAGGACTCAATTGTTTGTTAAATTGAATGAATTCATGTAATTGAATGGTCTAAGGGCATTTGTTTCGTAATGAATATAGTTATTAAGAAAGAAACAAAAGTTAATTTCAAGGTTATTGCATGAAAAATAGTCCTAGTAACAACAAGAGTTGCCTAATTAACATTAGGTGATTAGAAATTCTCATTATTTAGGAATTAAACGAGTTAACATTTGTACGAAATA
>JBAPLH010002432.1:0-28569 GCA_037897445.1 Ceriops zippeliana
TAATAATGGTGTTTAATACTTGTTTTGATGTATTAATTTACTTCATTGTTTTAGCAACATATGTCAATTTAATTATCGCTTTATCAAAAAGTGTGTTTGGAATCAAAAAGCATCAGACTTGCATAACCACAAATGATGGATATTAGGTTACTCACTTTATTTTAGAATTCAACCAATTTAATATCAATAAAGAAATGCAATGTAAGATCAAGAACTCTATTGTTTGTTGCAATTGAATGAATTCATGTTATAGACGATTCATGCAAATTGTTTTCATAATGAATATAGTCGTTAAGAAAGAGTCAACAGATAATTTCATGGTGAATGCATGAAAAATAGTTCTTGTAACAAGAAGAGGAGCGTAATTAGATTAAGGTGAGTAGAAGAAAAAAAAACTCTTCATTATTTAAGTAATTAAATCAAGTTCACATTAGCACGAAATGCAAACCCAGATGAATTACTCCATTTGGCTGATGGATGTAAACAGATTTGGAGTAATAATGGTATTAATACTTGTTTGATTTAATTAATATAATTCATCTGTTTAGCAACATATGTCAATTTCATTATCGCTTTATCAAAAAGTGTGTTTGGAATCAAAAGATTCGACGTCTGCTAACCACAAAATGATGGGAGGCACTCTTTATTTTAGAATTCAACCAATTAATATCAATAAGAAATGCATTTTTAAGATCATGAATTCTATTGTTTGTTTGCAATTGAATGAATTCATGTTATAAACGATTCATGGAAATTGCTTTTCATAATGAATATAGTCGTTAAGAAAGAGTCAACAGATAATTTCATGGTGAATGCATTAAAAATAGTTCTTGTAACAAGAAGAGGAGTGTAAGTAGCTTGAGGTGGTTAGAAAGTCCCATTATTTAGTAATTAAAACAAGTTCAAATTGGCATGAAATGCTATCCAAGATGAATGACTCATTTGGGCTGATGGATGCAAACAGATTTGGAGTAATAATGGTGTTTAATACTTGTTTGATTTAATTAATATACTTCATTGTTTAGCAACATATGTCAATTTCATTATCGCTTTATCAAAAAGTGTGTTTGGAATCAAAAGATTCGACTTGCTAAACCAGAAATGATGGGGAGGCACTCTTTCTTTTAGAATTCAACCAATTAATATCAATAAGAAATGCAATTTAAGATCAAGAAACTCTATTGTTTGTTGCAATTGAATGAATTCATGTTATAGACGATTTCATGGAAATTGTTTTCATGATGAATATAGTCGTTAAGAAAGAGTCAACAGATAATTTCATGGTGAATGCATTAAAAATAGTTCTTGTAACAAGAAGATTAACGTAATTTGCTTGAGGTGGTTAGAAAGTCCCATTATTTTGTAATTAAAAAAAGTTCACATTGGCATGAAATGCTATCCAAGAGTAAACACTCATTTGGATGATGGAGGCAAACAGATTTGGAGTAATAATGGTGTTAATACTTGTTTGATTTAATTAATATGCTTAATTGTTTGACAACATATGCCCAATTTAATCATCGCTTGATCAAAAAAGTGTGTTTGGAATCAAAAGCATCGACTCGCTAACCACAAATGATGGGAGGTACTCTTTATTTTAGAATTCAACCAATTAATATCAATAAGAAATGCAATGTAAGATCAAGAACTCTATTGTTTGTTGCAATTGAATGAATTCATGTTATAGACGATTCATGGAAATTGTTTTCATAATGAATAGAGTCGTTAAGAAAGAGTCAACAGATAATTTCATGGTGTGAATGCACTAAAAATAGTTCTTGTAAGAAGAAGATTAACGTTTTTAATTAATTAGCTTGAGGTGGTTAGAAAGTCCCATTATTTAGTAATTAAACAAGTTTCACATTGGCATGAAATGCTATCCAAGAGTAAACACTCATTTGGATGATGGACGCAAACAGATTTGGAGTAATAATGGTGTTTAATACTTGTTTGATTTAATTAATATACTTCATTGTTTAACAACATATGTCAATTTAATTATCGCTTTATCAAAAAGTGTGTTTGGAATCAAAAGCATCGACTTGCTAACCACAAATGATCGGAGGTACTCTTTATTTTAGAATTCAACCAATTAATATCAATAAGAAATGCAATGTAAGATCAAGAACTCTATTGTTTTGTTGCAATTGAATGAATTCATGTTTTAGACGATTCATGCAAATTGTTTTCATAATGAATATAGTCGTTAAGAAAGAGTCAACAGATAATTTCATGGTGAATGCATGAAAAAAATGGTTCTTGTAACAAGAAGAGGAGCGTAATTTAGATTAAGGTGAGTTAGAAACTCTCATTATTTAGGAATTAATCAAGTTCACATTAGCACGAAATGCAAACCCCAGATGAATTACTTACTTTGGCTGATAAATGTAAACAGATTTAGAGTAATAATGGTATTAGTACTTGTTTGATTTAATTGATATAATTCGTTCTTTAGCAACATATGTCAATTTCATTATCGCTTTATCAAAAAGTGTGTTTGGAATCAAAAGATTCGACCTACTAACCAAAAATGATGGGAGGCACTCTTTATTTTAGAATTCAACCAATTAATATCAATAAGAAATGCATTTTAAGATCATGAACTCTATTGTTTGTTGCAATTGATGAATTCATGTTATAAACGATTCATGGAAATTGCTTTCATAATGAATATAGTCGTTAAGAAAGAGTCAACAGATAATTTCATGGTGAATGCATTAAAAATAGTTCTTGTAACAAGAAGAGGAGTGTATGTAGCTTGAGGTGGTTAGAAAGTCCCTTTATTTAGTAATTAAACAAGTTCAAATTGGCATGAAATGCTATCCAAGATGAAATGACTCATTTGGCTGATGGATGCAAACAGATTTGGAGTAATAATGGTGTTAATACTTGTTTGATTTAATTAATATACTTCATTGTTTAGCAACATATGTCAATTTCATTATCGCTTTATCAAAAAGTGTGTTTGGAATCAAAAGATTCGACCTGCTAAGTAGAAATGATGGAGGCACTCTTTCTTTTTAGAATTCAACCAATTAATATCAATAAGAAATGCAATTTAAGATCAAGAACTCTATTGTTTGTTGCAATTGAATGAATTCATGTTATAGACGATTCATGGAAATTGTTTTCATGATGAATATAGTCGTTAAGAAAGAGTCAACAGATAATTTCATGGTGAATGCATTAAAAAAAATAGTTCTTGTAACAAGAAGATTAACATAATTTGCTTGAGGTGGTTAGAAAGTCCCATTATTTTGTAATTAAAAAAGTTCACATTGGCATGAAATGCTATCCAAGAGTAAACACTCATTTGGATGATGGAGGCAAACAGATTTGGAGTAATAATGGTGTTAATACTTGTTTGATTTAATTAATATGCTTCATTGTTTAACAACATATGCCAATTTAATTATCGCTTGATCAAAAAGTGTGTTTGGAATCAAAAGCATCGACTTGCTAACCACAAATGATGGGAGGTACTCTTTATTTTAGAATTCAACCAATTAATATCAATAAGAAATGCAATGTAAGATCAAGAACTCTATTGTTTGTTGCAATTGAATGAATTCATATTATAGACGATTCATGGAAATTGTTTTCATAATGAATAGAGTCGTTAAGAAAGAGTCAACAGATAATTTCATGGTGAATGCATGAAAAATAGTTCTTGTAACAAGAAGAGGAGCGTAATTAGCTTGAGGTGGTTAGAAAGTCCCATTATTTAGTAATTAAACAAGTTCACATTAGCATGAAATGCTATCCAAGAGTAATGACTCATTTGGATGATGGACGCAAATAGATTTGGAGTAATAATGGTGTTAATACTTGTTTGATTTAATTAATATACTTCATTCTTTAGCACCATATGTCAATTTAATTATCGCTTTATCAAAAAGTGTGTTTGGAATCAAAAGATTCGACCTGCTAACTAGAGATGATGGGAGGCACTCTTTATTTTAGAATTCAACCAATTAATATCAATAAGAGAAGCAATTTAAGATCAAGAGCTCTATTGTTTGTTGGAATTGAATGAATTCATGTTATAGACGATTCATGGAAATTGTTTTCATAATGAATAGAGTCGTTAAGAAAGAGTCAACAGATAATTTCATGGTGAATGCACTAAAAATATTTCTTGTAAGAAGAAGATTAACGTAATTTGCTTGAGGTGGTTAGAAAGTCCCATTATTTAGTAATTAAACAAGTTCACATTGGCATGAAATGCTATCCAAGAGTAAACACTCATTTGGATGATGGACGCAAATAGATTTGGAGTAATAATGGTGTTAATACTTGTTTGATTTAATTAATATGCTTCATTGTTTGACAACATATGCCAATTTAATTATCGCTTGATCAAAAAGTGTGTTTGGAATCAAAAGCATCGACTTGCTAACCACAAATGATGGGAGGTACTCTTTATTTTAGAATTCAACCAATTAATATCAATAAGAAATGCAATGTAAGATCAAGAACTCTATTGTTTGTTGCAATTGAATGAATTCATGTTTTAGACGATTCATGCAAATTGTTTTCATAATGAATATAGTCGTTAAGAAAGAGTCAAACAGATAATTTCATGGTGAACGCATGAAAAATAGTTGTTGTAACAAGAAGAGGAGCGTAATTAGATTAAGGTGAGTAGAAACTCTCATTATTTAGGAATTAATCAAGTTCACATTAGCACGAAATGCAAACCCAGATGAATTACTCCTTTGGCTGATAAATGTAATCAGATTTAGAGTAATAATGGTATTAATACTTGTTTGATTTAATTGATATAATTCGTTCTTTAGCAACATATGTCAATTTCATTATCGCTTTATCAAAAAAAGTGTGTTTGGAATCAAAAGATTCGACCTACTAACCAAAAAATGATGGGAGGCACTCTTTATTTTAGAATTCAACCAATTAATATCAATAAGAAATGCATTTTAAGATCATGAATTCTATTGTTTGTTGCAATTGAATGAATTCATGTTATAAACGATTCATGGAAATTGCTTTCATAATGAATATAGTCGTTAAGAAAGAGTCAACAGATAATTTCATGGTGAATGCATTAAAAATAGTTCTTGTAACAAGAAGAGGAGTGTAAGTAGCTTGAGGTGGTTAGAAAGTCCCTTTATTTAGTAATTAAACAAGTTCAAATTGGCATGAAATGCTATCCAAGATGAATGACTCATTTGGCTGATGGATGCAAACAGATTTGGAGTAATAATGGTGTTAATACTTGTTTGATTTAATTAATATACTTCATTGTTTAGCAACATATGTCAATTTCATTATCGCTTTATCAAAAAGTGTGTTTGGAATCAAAAGATTCGACCTGCTAAGTAGAAATGATGGGAGGCACTCTTTCTTTTAGAATTCAACCAATTAATATCAATAAGAAATGCAATTTAAGATCAAGAACTCTATTGTTTGTTGCAATTGAATGAATTCATGTTATAGACGATTCATGGAAATTGTTTTCATGATGAATATAGTCGTTAAGAAAGAGTCAACAACAGATAATTTCATGGTGAATGCATTAAAAATAGTTATTGTAACAAGAAGATTAACGTAATTTGCTTGAGGTGGTTAGAAAGTCCCATTATTTTGTAATTAAAAAAGTTCACATTGGCATGAAATGCTATCCAAGAGTAAACACTCATTTGGATGATGGAGGCAAACAGATTTGGAGTAATAATGGTGTTAATACTTGTTTGATTTAATTAATATGCTTCATTGTTTGACAACATATGCCAATTTAATTATCGCTTGATCAAAAAGTGTGTTTGGAATCAAAAGCATCGACTTGCTAACCACAAATGATGGGAGGTACTCTTTATTTTAGAATTCAACCAATTAATATCAATAAGAAATGCAATGTAAGATCAAGAACTCTATTGTTTGTTGCAATTGAATGAATTCATGTTATAGACGATTCATGGAAATTGTTTTCATAATGAATAGAGTCGTTAAGAAAGAGTCAACAGATAATTTCATGGTGAATGCACTAAAAAATAGTTCTTGTAAGAAGAAGATTAACGTAATTTGCTTGAGGTGGTTAGAAAGTCCCATTATTTAGTAATTAAACAAGTTCACATTGGCATGAAATGCTATCCAAGAGTAAACACTCATTTGGATGATGGACGCAAACAGATTTGGAGTAATAATGGTGTTAATACTTGTTTGATTTAATTAATATATACTTCATTGTTTAACAACATATGTCAATTTAATTATCGCTTTATCAAAAAGTGTGTTTGGAATCAAAAGCATCGACTTGCTAACCACAAATGATCGGAGGTACTCTTTATTTTAGAATTCAACCAATTAATATCAATAAGAAATGCAATGTAAGATCAAGAACTCTATTGTTTGTTGCAATTGAATGAATTCATGTTATAGACGATTCATGCAAATTGTTTTCATAATGAATATAGTCGTTAAGAAAGAGTCAACAGATAATTTCATGGTGAATGCATGAAAAATAGTTCTTGTAACAAGAAGAGGAGCGTAATTAGATTAAGGTGAGTAGAAACTCTCATTATTTAGGAATTAATCAAGTTCACATTAGCACGAAATGCAAACCCAGATGAATTACTCCTTTGGCTGATAAATGTAAACAGATTTAGAGTAATAATGGTATTAATACTTGTTTGATTTAATTGATATAATTCGTTCTTTAGCAACATATGTCAATTTCATTATCGCTTTATCAAAAAGTGTGTTTGGAATCAAAAGATTCGACCTACTAACCAAAAATGATGGGAGGCACTCTTTATTTTAGAATTCAACCAATTAATATCAATAAGAAATGCATTTTAAGATCATGAACTCTATTGTTTGTTGCAATTGAATGAATTCATGTTATAAACGATTCATGGAAATTGCTTTCATAATGAATATAGTCGTTAAGAAAGAGTCAATAGATAATTTCATGGTGAATGCATTAAAAATAGTTCTTATAACAAGAAGAGGAGTGTAAGTAGCTTGAGGTGGTTAGAAAGTCCCTTTATTTAGTAATTAAACAAGTTCAAATTGGCATGAAATGCTATCCAAGATGAATGACTCATTTGGCTGATGGATGCAAACAGATTTGGAGTAATAATGGTGTTAATACTTGTTTGATTTAATTAATATACTTCATTGTTTAGCAACATATGTTAATTTCATTATCGCTTTATCAAAAAGTGTGTTTGAAATCAAAAGATTCGACCTGCTAAGTAGAAATGATGGGAGGCACTCTTTCTTTTAGAATTCAACCAATTAATATCAATAAGAAATGCAATTTAAGATCAAGAACTCTATTGTTTGTTGCAATTGAATGAATTCATGTTATAGACGATTCATGGAAATTGTTTTCATGATGAATATAGTTGTTAAGAAAGAGTCAACAGATAATTTCATGGTGAATGCATTAAAAATAGTTCTTGTAACAAGAAGATTAACATAATTTGCTTGAGGTGGTTAGAAAGTCCCATTATTTTGTAATTTAAAAAAGTTCACATTGGCATGAAATGCTATCCAAGAGTAAACACTCATTTGGATGATGGAGGCAAACAGATTTGGAGTAATAATGGTGTTAATACTTGTTTGATTTAATTAATATGCTTCATTGTTTAACAACATATGCCAATTTAATTATCGCTTGATCAAAAAGTGTGTTTGGAATCAAAAGCATCGACTTGCTAACCACAAATGATGGGAGGTACTCTTTATTTTAGAATTCAACCAATTAATATCAATAAGAAATGCAATGTAAGATCAAGAACTCTATTGTTTGTTGCAATTGAATGAATTCATATTATAGACGATTCATGGAAATTGTTTTCATAATGAATAGAGTCGTTAAGAAAAAGAGTCAACAGATAATTTCATGGTGAATGCATGAAAAAAAATAGTTCTTGTAACAAGGAGAGGAGCGTAATTAGCTTGAGGTGGTTAGAAAGTCCCATTATTTAGTAATTAAACAAGTTCACATTAGCATGAAATGCTATCTAAGAGTAATGACTCATTTGGACGATGGACGCAAATAGATTTGGAGTAATAATGGTGTTAATACTTGTTTGATTTAATTAATATACTTCATTCTTTAGCAACATATGTCAATTTAATTATCGCTTTATCAAAAAGTGTGTTTGGAATCAAAAGATTCGACCTGCTAACTAGAGATGATGGGAGGCACTCTTTATTTTAGAATTCAACCAATTAATATCAATAAGAGAAGCAATTTAAGATCAAGAGCTCTATTGTTTGTTGGAATTGAATGAATTCATGTTATAGACGATTCATGGAAATTGTTTTCATAATGAATAGAGTCGTTAAGAAAGAGTCAACAGATAATTTCATGGTGAATGCACTAAAAAAATATTTCTTGTAAGAAGAAGATTAACGTAATTTGCTTGAGGTGGTTAGAAAGTCCCATTATTTAGTAATTAAAACAAGTTCACATTGGCATGAAATGCTATCCAAGAGTAAACACTCATTTGGATGATGGACGCAAATAGATTTGGAGTAATAATGGTGTTAATACTTGTTTGATTTAATTAATATGCTTCATTGTTTGACAACATATGCCAATTTAATTATCGCTTGATCAAAAAGTGTGTTTGGAATCAAAAGCATCGACTTGCTAACCACAAATGATGGGAGGTACTCTTTATTTTAGAATTCAACCAATTAATATCAATAAGAAATGCAATGTAAGATCAAGAACTCTATTGTTTTTGTTGCAATTGAATGAATTCATGTTTTAGACGATTCATGCAAATTGTTTTCATAATGAATATAGTCGTTAAGAAAGAGTCAACAGATAATTTCATGGTGAACGCATGAAAAATAGTTGTTGTAACAAGAAGAGGAGCGTAATTAGATTAAGGTGAGTAGAAACTCTCATTATTTAGGAATTAATCAAGTTCACATTAGCACAAAATGCAAACCCAGATGAATTACTCCTTTGGCTGATAAATGTAATCAGATTTAGAGTAATAATGGTATTAATACTTGTTTGATTTAATGATATAATTCGTTCTTTAGCAACATATGTCAATTTCATTATCGCTTTATCAAAAAGTGTGTTTGGAATCAAAAGATTCGACCTACTAACCAAAAATGATGGGAGGCACTCTTTATTTTAGAATTCAACCAATTAATATCAATAAGAAATGCATTTTAAGATCATGAATTCTATTGTTTGTTGCAATTGAATGAATTCATGTTATAAACGATTCATGGAAATTGCTTTCATAATGAATATAGTCGTTAAGAAAGAGTCAACAGATAATTTCATGGTGAATGCATTAAAAATAGTTCTTGTAACAAGAAGAGGAGTGTAAGTAGCTTGAGGTGGTTAGAAAGTCCCTTTATTTAGTAATTAAACAAGTTCAAATTGGCATGAAATGCTATCCAAGATGAATGACTCATTTGGCTGATGGATGCAAACAGATTTGGAGTAATAATGGTGTTAATACTTGTTTGATTTAATTAATATACTTCATTGCTTTAGCAACATATGTCAATTTCATTATCGCTTTATCAAAAAAGTGTGTTTGGAATCAAAAGATTCGACCTGCTAAGTAGAAATGATGGGAGGCACTCTTTCTTTTAGAATTCAACCAATTAATATCAATAAGAAATGCAATTTAAGATCAAGAACTCTATTGTTTGTTGCAATTGAATGAATTCATGTTATAGACGATTCATGGAAATTGTTTTCATGATGAATATAGTCGTTAAGAAAGAGTCAACAGATAATTTCATGGTGAATGCATTAAAAATAGTTATTGTAACAAGAAGATTAACGTAATTTGCTTGAGGTGGTTAGAAAGTCCCATTATTTTGTAATTAAAAAAGTTCACATTGGCATGAAATGCTATCCAAGAGTAAACACTCATTTGGATGATGGAGGCAAACAGATTTGGAGTAATAATGGTGTTAATACTTGTTTGATTTAATTAATATGCTTCATTGTTTGACAACATATGCCAATTTAATCATCGCTTGATCAAAAAGTGTGTTTGGAATCAAAAGCATCGACTCGCTAACCACAAATGATGGGAGGTACTCTTTATTTTAGAATTCAACCAATTAATATCAATAAGAAATGCAATGTAAGATCAAGAACTCTATTGTTTGTTGCAATTGAATGAATTCATGTTATAGACGATTCATGGAAATTGTTTTCATAATGAATAGAGTCGTTAAGAAAGAGTCAACAGATAATTTCATGGTGAATGCACTAAAAATAGTTCTTGTAAGAAGAAGATTAACGTAATTAGCTTGAGGTGGTTAGAAAGTCCCATTATTTAGTAATTAAACAAGTTCACATTGGCATGAAATGAATGCTATCCAAGAGTAAACACTCATTTGGATGATGGACGCAAACAGATTTGGAGTAATAATGGTGTTAATACTTGTTTGATTTAATTAATATACTTCATTGTTTAACAACATATGTCAATTTAATTATCGCTTTATCAAAAAGTGTGTTTGGAATCAAAAGCATCGACTTGCTAACCACAAATGATCGGAGGTACTCTTTATTTTAGAATTCAACCAATTAATATCAATAAGAAATGCAATGTAAGATCAAGAACTCTATTGTTTGTTGCAATTGAATGAATTCATGTTATAGACGATTCATGCAAATTGTTTTCATAATGAATATAGTCGTTTAAGAAAGAGTCAACAGATAATTTCATGGTGAATGCATGAAAAATAGTTCTTGTAACAAGAAGAGGAGCGTAATTAGATTAAGGTGAGTAGAAACTTTCATTATTTAGGAATTAATCAAGTTCACATTAGCACGAAATGCAAACCCAGATGAATTACTCCTTTGGCTGATAAATGTAAACAGATTTAGAGTAATAATGGTATTAATACTTGTTTGATTTAATTGATATAATTCGTTCTTTAGCAACATATGTCAATTTCATTATCGCTTTATCAAAAAGTGTGTTTGGAATCAAAAGATTCGACCTACTAACCAAAAATGATGGGAGGCACTCTTTATTTTAGAATTCAACCAATTAATATCAATAAGAAATGCATTTTAAGATCATGAACTCTATTGTTTGTTGCAATTGATAGAATTCATGTTATAAACGATTCATGGAAATTGCTTTCATAATGAATATAGTCGTTAAGAAAGAGTCAATAGATAATTTCATGGTGAATGCATTAAAAATAGTTCTTATAACAAGAAGAGGAGTGTAAGTAGCTTGAGGTGGTTAGAAAGTCCCTTTATTTAGTAATTAAACAAGTTCAAATTGGCATGAAATGCTATCCAAGATGAATGACTCATTTGGCTGATGGATGCAAACAGATTTGGAGTAATAATGGTGTTAATACTTGTTTGATTTAATTAATATACTTCATTGTTTAGCAACATATGTTAATTTCATTATCGCTTTATCAAAAAGTGTGTTTGAAATCAAAAGATTCGACCTGCTAAGTAGAAATGATGGGAGGCACTCTTTCTTTTAGAATTCAACCAATTAATATCAATAAGAAATGCAATTTAAGATCAAGAACTCTATTGTTTGTTGCAATTGAATGAATTCATGTTATAGACGATTCATGGAAATTGTTTTCATGATGAATATAGTTGTTAAGAAAGAGTCAACAGATAATTTCATGGTGAATGCATTAAAAATAGTTCTTGTAACAAGAAGATTAACATAATTTGCTTGAGGTGGTTAGAAAGTCCCATTATTTTGTAATTAAAAAAGTTCACATTGGCATGAAATGCTATCCAAGAGTAAACACTCATTTGGATGATGGAGGCAAACAGATTTGGAGTAATAATGGTGTTAATACTTGTTTGATTTAATTAATATGCTTCATTGTTTAACAACATATGCCAATTTAATTATCGCTTGATCAAAAAGTGTGTTTGGAATCAAAAGCATCGACTTGCTAACCACAAATGATGGGAGGTACTCTTTATTTTAGAATTCAACCAATTAATATCAATAAGAAATGCAATGTAAGATCAAGAACTCTATTGTTTGTTGCAATTGAATGAATTCATATTATAGACGATTCATGGAAATTGTTTTCATAATGAATAGAGTCGTTAAGAAAGAGTCAACAGATAATTTCATGGTGAATGCATGAAAAATAGTTCTTGTAACAAGGAGAGGAGCGTAATTAGCTTGAGGTGGTTAGAAAGTCCCATTATTTAGTAATTAAACAAGTTCACATTAGCATGAAATGCTATCTAAGAGTAATGACTCATTTGGACGATGGACGCAAATAGATTTGGAGTAATAATGGTGTTAATACTTGTTTGATTTAATTAATATACTTCATTCTTTAGCAACATATGTCAATTTAATTATCGCTTTATCAAAAAGTGTGTTTGGAATCAAAAGATTCGACCTGCTAACTAGAGATGATGGGAGGCACTCTTTATTTTAGAATTCAACCAATTAATATCAATAAGAGAAGCAATTTAAGATCAAGAGCTCTATTGTTTGTTGGAATTGAATGAATTCATGTTATAGACGATTCATGGAAATTGTTTTCATAATGAATAGAGTCGTTAAGAAAGAGTCAACAGATAATTTCATGGTGAATGCACTAAAAATATTTCTTGTAAGAAGAAGATTAACGTAATTTGCTTGAGGTGGTTAGAAAGTCCCATTATTTAGTAATTAAACAAGTTCACATTGGCATGAAATGCTATCCAAGAGTAAACACTCATTTGGATGATGGACGCAAATAGATTTGGGGTAATAATGGTGTTAATACTTGTTTGATTTAATTAATATGCTTCATTGTTTGACAACATATGCCAATTTAATTATCGCTTGATCAAAAAGTGTGTTTGGAATCAAAAGCATCGACTTGCTAACCACAAATGATGGGAGGTACTCTTTATTTTAGAATTCAACCAATTAATATCAATAAGAAATGCAATGTAAGATCAAGAACTCTATTGTTTGTTGCAATTGAATGAATTCATGTTTTAGACGATTCATGCAAATTGTTTTCATAATGAATATAGTCGTTAAGAAAGAGTCAACAGATAATTTCATGGTGAACGCATGAAAAATAGTTGTTGTAACAAGAAGAGGAGCGTAATTAGATTAAGGTGAGTAGAAACTCTCATTATTTAGGAATTAATCAAGTTCACATTAGCACAAAATGCAAACCCAGATGAATTACTCCTTTGGCTGATAAATGTAATCAGATTTAGAGTAATAATGGTATTAATACTTGTTTGATTTAATTGATATAATTCGTTCTTTAGCAACATATGTCAATTTCATTATCGCTTTATCAAAAAGTGTGTTTGGAATCAAAAGATTCGACCTACTAACCAAAAATGATGGGAGGCACTCTTTATTTTAGAATTCAACCAATTAATATCAATAAGAAATGCATTTTAAGATCATGAATTCTATTGGTTGTTGCAATTGAATGAATTCATGTTATAAACGATTCATGGAAATTGCTTTCATAATGAATATAGTCGTTAAGAAAGAGTCAACAGATAATTTCATGGTGAATGCATTAAAAATAGTTCTTGTAACAAGAAGAGGAGTGTAAGTAGCTTGAGGTGGTTAGAAAGTCCCTTTATTTAGTAATTAAACAAGTTCAAATTGGCATGAAATGCTATCCAAGATGAATGACTCATTTGGCTGATGGATGCAAACAGATTTGGAGTAATAATGGTGTTAATACTTGTTTGATTTAATTAATATACTTCATTGCTTAGCAACATATGTCAATTTCATTATCGCTTTATCAAAAAGTGTGTTTGGAATCAAAAGATTCGACCTGCTAAGTAGAAATGATGGGAGGCACTCTTTCTTTTAGAATTCAACCAATTAATATCAATAAGAAATGCAATTTAAGATCAAGAACTCTATTGTTTGTTGCAATTGAATGAATTCATGTTATAGACGATTCATGGAAATTGTTTTCATGATGAATATAGTCGTTAAGAAAGAGTCAACAGATAATTTCATGGTGAATGCATTAAAAATAGTTATTGTAACAAGAAGATTAACGTAATTTGCTTGAGGTGGTTAGAAAGTCCCATTATTTTGTAATTAAAAAAGTTCACATTGGCATGAAATGCTATCCAAGAGTAAACACTCATTTGGATGATGGAGGCAAACAGATTTGGAGTAATAATGGTGTTAATACTTGTTTGATTTAATTAATATGCTTCATTGTTTGACAACATATGCCAATTTAATCATCGCTTGATCAAAAAGTGTGTTTGGAATCAAAAGCATCGACTCGCTAACCACAAATGATGGGAGGTACTCTTTATTTTAGAATTCAACCAATTAATATCAATAAGAAATGCAATGTAAGATCAAGAACTCTATTGTTTGTTGCAATTGAATGAATTCATGTTATAGACGATTCATGGAAATTGTTTTCATAATGAATAGAGTCGTTAAGAAAGAGTCAACAGATAATTTCATGGTGAATGCACTAAAAATAGTTCTTGTAAGAAGAAGATTAACGTAATTAGCTTGAGGTGGTTAGAAAGTCCCATTATTTAGTAATTAAACAAGTTCACATTGGCATGAAATGCTATCCAAGAGTAAACACTCATTTGGATGATGGACGCAAACAGATTTGGAGTAATAATGGTGTTAATACTTGTTTGATTTAATTAATATACTTCATTGTTTAACAACATATGTCAATTTAATTATCGCTTTATCAAAAAGTGTGTTTGGAATCAAAAGCATCGACTTGCTAACCACAAATGATCGGAGGTACTCTTTATTTTAGAATTCAACCAATTAATATCAATAAGAAATGCAATGTAAGATCAAGAACTCTATTGTTTGTTGCAATTGAATGAATTCATGTTATAGACGATTCATGCAAATTGTTTTCATAATGAATATAGTCGTTAAGAAAGAGTCAACAGATAATTTCATGGTGAATGCATGAAAAATAGTTCTTGTAACAAGAAGAGGAGCGTAATTAGATTAAGGTGAGTAGAAACTTTCATTATTTAGGAATTAATCAAGTTCACATTAGCACGAAATGCAAACCCAGATGAATTACTCCTTTGGCTGATAAATGTAAACAGATTTAGAGTAATAATGGTATTAATACTTGTTTGATTTAATTGATATAATTCGTTCTTTAGCAACATATGTCAATTTCATTATCGCTTTATCAAAAAGTGTGTTTGGAATCAAAAGATTCGACCTACTAACCAAAAATGATGGGAGGCACTCTTTATTTTAGAATTCAACCAATTAATATCAATAAGAAATGCATTTTAAGATCATGAACTCTATTGTTTGTTGCAATTGATAGAATTCATGTTATAAACGATTCATGGAAATTGCTTTCATAATGAATATAGTCGTTAAGAAAGAGTCAATAGATAATTTCATGGTGAATGCATTAAAAATAGTTCTTATAACAAGAAGAGGAGTGTAAGTAGCTTGAGGTGGTTAGAAAGTCCCTTTATTTAGTAATTAAACAAGTTCAAATTGGCATGAAATGCTATCCAAGATGAATGACTCATTTGGGCTGATGGATGCAAACAGATTTGGAGTAATAATGGTGTTAATACTTGTTTGATTTAATTAATATACTTCATTGTTTAGCAACATATGTTAATTTCATTATCGCTTTATCAAAAAGTGTGTTTGAAATCAAAAGATTCGACCTGCTAAGTAGAAATGATGGGAGGCACTCTTTCTTTTAGAATTCAACCAATTAATATCAATAAGAAATGCAATTTAAGATCAAGAACTCTATTGTTTGTTGCAATTGAATGAATTCATGTTATAGACGATTCATGGAAATTGTTTTCATGATGAATATAGTTGTTAAGAAAGAGTCAACAGATAATTTCATGGTGAATGCATTAAAAATAGTTCTTGTAACAAGAAGATTAACATAATTTGCTTGAGGTGGTTAGAAAGTCCCATTATTTTGTAATTAAAAAAGTTCACATTGGCATGAAATGCTATCCAAGAGTAAACACTCATTTGGATGATGGAGGCAAACAGATTTGGAGTAATAATGGTGTTAATACTTGTTTGATTTAATTAATATGCTTCATTGTTTAACAACATATGCCAATTTAATTATCGCTTGATCAAAAAGTGTGTTTGGAATCAAAAGCATCGACTTGCTAACCACAAATGATGGGAGGTACTCTTTATTTTAGAATTCAACCAATTAATATCAATAAGAAATGCAATGTAAGATCAAGAACTCTATTGTTTGTTGCAATTGAATGAATTCATATTATAGACGATTCATGGAAATTGTTTTCATAATGAATAGAGTCGTTAAGAAAGAGTCAACAGATAATTTCATGGTGAATGCATGAAAAATAGTTCTTGTAACAAGGAGAGGAGCGTAATTAGCTTGAGGTGGTTAGAAAGTCCCATTATTTAGTAATTAAACAAGTTCACATTAGCATGAAATGCTATCTAAGAGTAATGACTCATTTGGACGATGGACGCAAATAGATTTGGAGTAATAATGGTGTTAATACTTGTTTTGATTTAATTAATATACTTCATTCTTTAGCAACATATGTCAATTTAATTATCGCTTTATCAAAAAGTGTGTTTGGAATCAAAAGATTCGACCTGCTAACTAGAGATGATGGGAGGCACTCTTTATTTTAGAATTCAACCAATTAATATCAATAAGAGAAGCAATTTAAGATCAAGAGCTCTATTGTTTGTTGGAATTGAATGAATTCATGTTATAGACGATTCATGGAAATTGTTTTCATAATGAATAGAGTCGTTAAGAAAGAGTCAACAGATAATTTCATGGTGAATGCACTAAAAAATATTTCTTGTAAGAAGAAGATTAACGTAATTTGCTTGAGGTGGTTAGAAAGTCCCATTATTTAGTAATTAAACAAGTTCACATTGGCATGAAATGCTATCCAAGAGTAAACACTCATTTGGATGATGGACGCAAATAGATTTGGAGTAATAATGGTGTTAATACTTGTTTGATTTAATTAATATGCTTCATTGTTTGACAACATATGCCAATTTAATTATCGCTTGATCAAAAAGTGTGTTTGGAATCAAAAGCATCGACTTGCTAACCACAAATGATGGGAGGTACTCTTTATTTTAGAATTCAACCAATTAATATCAATAAGAAATGCAATGTAAGATCAAGAACTCTATTGTTTGTTGCAATTGAATGAATTCATGTTTTAGACGATTCATGCAAATTGTTTTCATAATGAATATAGTCGTTAAGAAAGAGTCAACAGATAATTTCATGGTGAACGCATGAAAAATAGTTGTTGTAACAAGAAGAGGAGCGTAATTAGATTAAGGTGAGTAGAAACTCTCATTATTTAGGAATTAATCAAGTTCACATTAGCACAAAATGCAAACCCAGATGAATTACTCCTTTGGCTGATAAATGTAATCAGATTTAGAGTAATAATGGTATTAATACTTGTTTGATTTAATTGATATAATTCGTTCTTTAGCAACATATGTCAATTTCATTATCGCTTTATCAAAAAGTGTGTTTGGAATCAAAAGATTCGACCTACTAACCAAAAATGATGGGAGGCACTCTTTATTTTAGAATTCAACCAATTAATATCAATAAGAAATGCATTTTAAGATCATGAATTCTATTGTTTGTTGCAATTGAATGAATTCATGTTATAAACGATTCATGGAAATTGCTTTCATAATGAATATAGTCGTTAAGAAAGAGTCAACAGATAATTTCATGGTGAATGCATTAAAAATAGTTCTTGTAACAAGAAGAGGAGTGTAAGTAGCTTGAGGTGGTTAGAAAGTCCCTTTATTTAGTAATTAAACAAGTTCAAATTGGCATGAAATGCTATCCAAGATGAATGACTCATTTGGCTGATGGATGCAAACAGATTTGGAGTAATAATGGTGTTAATACTTGTTTGATTTAATTAATATACTTCATTGCTTAGCAACATATGTCAATTTCATTATCGCTTTATCAAAAAGTGTGTTTGGAATCAAAAGATTCGACCTGCTAAGTAGAAATGATAGGCACTGGGGAGGCACTCTTTCTTTTAGAATTCAACCAATTAATATCAATAAGAAATGCAATTTAAGATCAAGAACTCTATTGTTTGTTGCAATTGAATGAATTCATGTTATAGACGATTCATGGAAATTGTTTTCATGATGAATATAGTCGTTAAGAAAGAGTCAACAGATAATTTCATGGTGAATGCATTAAAAATAGTTTATTGTAACAAGAAGATTAACGTAATTTGCTTGAGGTGGTTAGAAAGTCCCATTATTTTGTAATTAAAAAAGTTCACATTGGCATGAAATGCTATCCAAGAGTAAACACTCATTTGGATGATGGAGGCAAACAGATTTGGAGTAATAATGGTGTTAATACTTGTTTGATTTAATTAATATGCTTCATTGTTTGACAACATATGCCAATTTAATCATCGCTTGATCAAAAAGTGTGTTTGGAATCAAAAGCATCGACTCGCTAACCACAAATGATGGGAGGTACTCTTTATTTTAGAATTCAACCAATTAATATCAATAAGAAATGCAATGTAAGATCAAGAACTCTATTGTTTGTTGCAATTGAATGAATTCATGTTATAGACGATTCATGGAAATTGTTTTCATAATGAATAGAGTCGTTAAGAAAGAGTCAACAGATAATTTCATGGTGAATGCACTAAAAATAGTTCTTGTAAGAAGAAGATTAACGTAATTAGCTTGAGGTGGTTAGAAAGTCCCATTATTTAGTAATTAAACAAGTTCAAATTGGCATGAAATGCTATCCAAGATGAATGACTCATTTGGCTGATGGATGCAAACAGATTTGGAGTAATAATGGTGTTAATACTTGTTTGATTTAATTAATATACTTCATTGCTTAGCAACATATGTCAATTTCATTATCGCTTTATCAAAAAGTGTGTTTGGAATCAAAAGATTCGACCTGCTAAGTAGAAATGATGGGAGGCACTCTTTCTTTTAGAATTCAACCAATTAATATCAATAAGAAATGCATTTTAAGATCATGAATTCTATTGTTTGTTGCAATTGAATGAATTCATGTTATAAACGATTCATGGAAATTGCTTTCATAATGAATATAGTCGTTAAGAAAGAGTCAACAGATAATTTCATGGTGAATGCATTAAAAATAGTTCTTGTAACAAGAAGAGGAGTGTAAGTAGCTTGAGGTGGTTAGAAAGTCCCTTTATTTAGTAATTAAACAAGTTCAAATTGGCATGAAATGCTATCCAAGATGAATGACTCATTTGGCTGATGGATGCAAACAGATTTGGAGTAATAATGGTGTTAATACTTGTTTGATTTAATTAATATACTTCATTGTTTAGCAACATATGTCAATTTCATTATCGCTTTATCAAAAAGTGTGTTTGGAATCAAAAGATTCGACCTGCTAAGTAGAAATGATGGGAGGCACTCTTTCTTTTAGAATTCAACCAATTAATATCAATAAGAAATGCAATTTAAGATCAAGAACTCTATTGTTTGTTGCAATTGAATGAATTCATGTTATAGACGATTCATGGAAATTGTTTTCATGATGAATATAGTCGTTAAGAAAGAGTCAACAGATAATTTCATGGTGAATGCATTAAAAATAGTTCTTGTAACAAGAAGATTAACGTAATTTGCTTGAGGTGGTTAGAAAGTCCCATTATTTTGTAATTAAAAAAGTTCACATTGGCATGAAATGCTATCCAAGAGTAAACACTCATTTGGATGATGGAGGCAAACAGATTTGGAGTAATAATGGTGTTAATACTTGTTTGATTTAATTAATATGCTTCATTGTTTGACAACATATGCCAATTTAATTATCGCTTGATCAAAAAGTGTGTTTGGAATCAAAAGCATCGACTTGCTAACAACAAATGATGGAAGGTACTCTTTATTTTAGAATTCAACCAATTAATATCAATAAGAAATGCAATGTAAGATCAAGAACTCTATTGTTTGTTGCAATTGAATGAATTCATGTTATAGACGATTCATGGAAATTGTTTTCATAATGAATAGAGTCGTTAAGAAAGAGTCAACAGATAATTTCATGGTGAATGCACTAAAAATAGTTCTTGTAAGAAGAAGATTAACATAATTTGCTTGAGGTGGTTAGAAAGTCCCATTATTTAGTAATTAAACAAGATCACATTGGCATGAAATGCTATCCAAGAGTAAACACTCATTTGGATGATGGACGCAAACAGATTTGGAGTAATAATGGTGTTAATACTTGTTTGATTTAATTAATATACTTCGTTGTTTAACACCATATGTCAATTTAATTATCGCTTTATCAAAAAGTGTGTTTGGAATCAAAAGCATCGACTTGCTAACCACAAATGATCGGAGGTACTCTTTATTTTAGAATTCAACCAATTAATATCAATAAGAAATGCAATGTAAGATCAAGAACTCTATTGTTTGTTGCAATTGAATGAATTCATGTTATAGACGATTCATGCAAATTGTTTTCATAATGAATATAGTCGTTAAGAAAGAGTCAACAGATAATTTCATGGTGAATGCATGAAAAATAGTTCTTGTAACAAGAAGAGGAGCGTAATTAGATTAAGGTGAGTAGAAACTCTCATTATTTAGGAATTAATCAAGTTCACATTAGCACGAAATGCAAACCCAGATGAATTACTCCTTTGGCTGATAAATGTAAACAGATTTAGAGTAATAATGGTATTTATACTTGTTTGATTTAATTGATATAATTCGTTCTTTAGCAACATATGTCAATTTCATTATCGCTTTATCAAAAAGTGTGTTTGGAATCAAAAGATTCGACCTACTAACCAAAAATGATGGGAGGCACTCTTTATTTTAGAATTCAACCAATTAATATCAATAAGAAATGCATTTTAAGATCATGAACTCTATTGTTTGTTGCAATTGAAAGAATTCATGTTATAAACGATTCATGGAAATTGCTTTCATAATGAATATAGTCGTTAAGAAAGAGTCAACAGATAATTTCATGGTGAATGCATTAAAAATAGTTCTTATAACAAGAAGAGGAGTGTAAGTAGCTTGAGGTGGTTAGAAAGTCCCTTTATTTAGTAATTAAACAAGTTCAAATTGGCATGAAATGCTATCCAAGATGAATGACTCATTTGGCTGATGGATGCAAACAGATTTGGAGTAATAATGGTGTTAATACTTGTTTGATTTAATTAATAGACTTCATTGTTTAGCAACATATGTTAATTTCATTATCGCTTGATCAAAAAGTGTGTTTGGAATCAAAAGCATCGACTTGCTAACCACAAATGATGGGAGGTACTCTTTATTTTAGAATTCAACCAATTAATATCAATAAGAAATGCAATGTAAGATCAAGAACTCTATTGTTTGTTGCAATTGAATGAATTCATATTATAGACGATTCATGGAAATTGTTTTCATAATGAATATAGTCGTTAAGAAAGAGTCAACAGATAATTTCATGGTGAATGCATGAAAAATAGTTCTTGTAACAAGAAGAGGAGCGTAATTAGCTTGAGGTGGTTAGAAAGTCCCATTATTTAGTAATTAAACAAGTTCACATTAGCATGAAATGCTATCCAAGAGTAATGACTCATTTGGATGATGGACGCAAATAGATTTGGAGTAATAATGGTGTTAATACTTGTTTGATTTAATTAATATACTTCATTCTTTAGCAACATATGTCAATTTAATTATCGCTTTATCAAAAAGTGTGTTTGGAATCAAAAGATTCGACCTGCTAACTAGAGATGATGGGAGGCACTCTTTATTTTAGAATTCAACCAATTAATATCAATAAGAGAAGCAATTTAAGATCAAGAACTCTATTGTTTGTTGCAATTGAATGAATTCATGTTATAGACGATTCATGGAAATTGTTTTCATAATGAATATAGTCGTTAAGAAAGAGTCAACAGATAATTTCATGGTGAATGCACTAAAAATAGTACTTGTAAGACGAAGATTAACGTAATTTGCTTGAGGTGGTTAGAAAGTCCCATTATTTAGTAATTAAACAAGTTCACATTCGCATGAAATGCTATCCAAGAGTAAACACTCATTTGGATGATGGACGCAAACAGATTTGGAGTAATAATGGTGTTAATACTTGTTTGATTTAATTAACATACTTCATTGTTTAACAACATATGTCAATTTCATAATCGCTTTATCAAAAAGTGTGTTTGGAATCAAAAGCATCGACTTGCTAACCACAAATGATGGGAGGTACTCTTTATTTTAGAATTCAACCAATTAATATCAATAAGAAATGCAATTTAAGATCGAGAATTCTATTTTTTGTTGCAATTGAATGAATTCATGTTATAGACGATTCAAGGAAATTGTTTTCATAATGAATATAGTAGTTAAGAAAGAGTCAACATATAATTTCTTGGTCAGTGCATAAAAAAATAGTTCTTGTAACCAAAAGAGGAGCCTAATTGTGTTAAGGTGATTAGAAAATTCCATTATTTATTAATTAAATAAGTTCACATTGGCATGAAATGCTATCCAACATGAATGACTCATTTGGCTGATGGATGCAAATAGATTTGGAGTAATAATGGTGTTAATACTTGTTTGATTTAATTAATACACTTCATTGTTTAGCAACATATGTCAATTTCATTATCGCTTTATCAAAAAGTGTGTTTGGAATCAAAAGATTCGACTTTCTAACCAGAAATGATGGGAGGTACTCTTTATTTTAGAATTCAACCAATTAATATCAATAAGATATCCAATTCAAGATCAAGAACTCTATTTTTTGTTGCGATTGAATGAATTCATGTTATCGACAATTCATGGAAATTGTTTTCATAATGAATATAGTCGTTAAGAAAGAGTCAACATATAATTTCATGGTCAATGAATGAAAAATAATTCTTGTAACAAGAAGAGGAGCCTAATTAGATTGACGTGATTAGAAAGTCTCATTAATTAGTAATTAAACAAGTTCACATTCGCATGAAATGCAATCCAAGATGAATGACTCATTTGGCTGATGGACGCAAACAGATTTCGAGTAATAATGGTGTTAAAACTTGTTTGATTTAATTAATATACTTCATTGTTTAGCAATATATGTCAATTTCATTATCGCTTTATCAAAAAGTGTGTTTGGAATCAGAAGATTTGACTTTCTAACCACAAATGATGGGAGGTACTCTTTATTTTAGAATTCAGCCAATTAATATCAATAAGAAATTCAATTTGAGATCGAGAATTCTATTTTTTGTTGCAATTGAATGAATTCATGTTATAGACGAATCATGGAAATTGTTTTCATAATGAATATAGTCGTTATGAAAGAGTCAACATATAATTTCATGGTCAATGAATAAAAAATAATTCTTGTAACCAGAAAAGGAGCCTAATTATCTTAAGGTGATTAGAAAGTCTCATTATTTAGTAATTAAATAAGTTCCCATTAGCATGAAATGCTATCCACGATGAATGACTCAATTGGCTGATGGACACAAACAGATTTGGAGTAATAATGGTGTTAATACTTGTTTGATTTAATTAATATACTTCATTGCTTAGCAACATATGTCTATTTCATTATCACTTTATCAAAAACTGTGTTTGGAATCAGAAAATTTGACTTTCTAACTATAAAAGGTGGGAGGTACTCGTCATTTTAGAATTCAACCAATTAATATCAATAAGAAATGCAATTTAAGATCGAGAATTCTATTTTTTGTTGCAATTGAATGAATTCATGTTATAGACGATTCAAGGAAATTGTTTTCATAACGAATAAAGTAGTTAAGAAAGAGTCAACATATAATTTCTTGGTCAATGCATAAAAAAATAGTTCTTGTAACCAAAAGAGGAGCCTAATTGTGTTAAGGTGATTAGAAAGTCTCATTATTTAGTAATTAAATAAGTTCACATTGGCATGAAATGCTATCCAAGACGAATGACTCATTTGGCTGATGGATGCAAACAGATTTGGAGTAATAATCGTGTTAATACTTGTTTGATTTAATTAATACACTTCATTGTTCAGCAACATATGTCAATTTCATTATCGCTTTATCAAAAAGTGTGTTTGGAATCAAAAGATTCGACTTGCTAACCACAAATGATGGGAGGTACGCTTTATTTTAGAATTCAACCAATTAATATCAATAAGAAATCAAATTCAAGATCAAGAACTCTATTTTTTGTTGCGATTGAATGAATTCATGTTATCGACAATTCATGGAAATTGTTTTCATAATGAATATAGTCGTTAAGAAAGAGTCAACATATAATTTCATGGTCAATGCATGAAAATAATTCTTGTAACAAGAAGAGGAGCCTAATTAGATTGAGGTGATTAGAAAGTCTCATTAATTAGTAATTAAACAAGTTCACATTCGCATGAAATGCAATCCAACATGAATGACTCATTTGGCTGATGGTTGCAAACAGATTTGGAGTAATAATGGTGTTAATACTTGTTTGATTTAATTAATATACTTCATTGGTTAGCAACATATGTCAATTTCGTTATCGCTTTATCAGAAAGTGCGCTTGGAATGAAATGATTTGACTTGCTAACCAGAAATGATGGGAGAATGATGGGAGGTACTATTTATTTTAGAATTCAACCAATTAATATCAATAACAAATGCAATTCAAGATAAAAAAAAACTCTATTGTTTGTTGCAATTGAATGAATTCATGTTATAGACGATTAATAGAAATTGTTTTCATAATGAATATAGTCGTTAAGAAAGAGTCAACATATAATTTCATGGTCAATGCATGAAAAATAATTCTTGTAACAAGAAGAGGAGCCTAATTAGCTTGAAGTGATTAGAAAGTCTCATTAATTAGTAATTAAACAAGTTCAGATTGGCATCAAATGCAATCCAAGGTGAATGACACATTTGGCTGAATGATGCAAACAGATTTGGAGTAATAATGGTGTTAATACTTGTTTTATTTAATTAATATACTTCATTGGTTAGCAACATATGACAATTTCATTATCACTGTATCAAAAAGTGTGTTTGGAATCAAATGATTCAACTTGCCAACCACAAAAGATGGGAGGTACTCTTTAATTTAGAATTCAACCAATTATTATCAATGAGAAATGCAATTTAAGATCGAGAATTCTATTTTTTGTTGCAATTGAATGAATTCATGTTATAGATGATTCATGGAAATTCTTTTCGTAATGTAAAATAGTTCTTGTAATAAGAAGAGGAGCCTAATTATCTTAAGGTGATTAGAAAGTCTCATTATTTAGTAATTAAATAAGTTCACATTGGTATGAAATGCTATCCAAGACGAATGACTCATTTGGCTGATAGACGCAAACAGATTTGGAGTAATAATGGCGTTAATACTTGTTTGATTTAATTAATATACTTCATTGTTTAGCAACATATGTCAATTTCAATATTGCTTTATCAAAAAGTGTGTTTGGAATCAGAAGATTCGACTTGCTAACCACAAATGATGGGAGTTACTCTCCATTTTGGAATACAACCAATTAATATCAATAAGAAATATAATTTTAGATCGAGAATTCTATTTTTTGTTGCAATTGAATGAATTCATGTTATAGACGATTCATGGAAATTGTTTTCTTAAGGAATATAGTCGTTAAGAAAGAGTCAACAGATAATTTAATGGTTAATGAATGAAAAATAATTCTTGTAACGAGAAGACGAGCCTAATTATCTTAAGATGATTAGAAAGTCTCTTTGTTTAGTAATTAAATAAGTTCAGATTGGCATGAAATGCTATCCAAGACGAATGACTCATTTGGCTAATGGATGCAAACAGATTTGGAGTAATAATAGTGTTAATACTTGTTTGATTTAATTAATATACTTAGTTGGTTAGCAACATATGTCAATTTCATTATCGCTGTATCAAAAAGTGTGTTTGGAATCAAAAGATTCTACATGCTAACAATAAATGATGGGATGTACTCTTTATTTTAGAATTCAACCAATTAATATCAATAGGATATGCAATTCGAGATCAAGAACTCTATTGTTTCTTGCAATTGAATGAATTCATGTTATAGAAGATTTATGGAAATTATTTTCGTAATGAATATGGTCGTTAAGAAAGAGTCAACAGATTATTTCATGGTTAATGAATGAAAAATAGCTCTTGTAACAAGAAGAGGAGCCTAATTATCTTAAGGTGATTAGAAAGTCTCTTTGTTTAGTAATTAAATAAGTTCAGATTGGCATGAAACGCTATCCAAGACGAATGACTCATTTGGATGATGGACGCAAACAGATTTGGAGTAATAATGGTGTTAATACTTGTTTGATTTAATTGATATACTTCATTCTTTAGCAACATATGTCAATTTCATTATCGCTTTATCAAAAAGTGTGTTTGGAATCAAAAGCATCGACTTGCTAACCACAAATGATGGGAGGTACTCTTTATTTTAGAATTCAACCAATTAATATCAATAAGAAATGCAATTTCAGATCAAGAACTCTATTGTTTGTTGGAATTGAATGACTTCATGTTCTAGACGATTCATGGAAATTGTTTTCATAATGAATACAGTCGTTAAGAAAGAGTCAACAGATAATTTCATGGTGAATGCATTAAAAATAGTTCTTGTAACAAGAAGAGGAGCGTAATTAGCTTGAAGTGGTTAGAAAGTCCCATTATTTAGTAATTAAATAAGTTCACATTGGCATGAAATGCTATCCAAGACGAATGACTCATTTGGCTGATGGACGACAATAGATTTGGAGTAATAATGGTGTTAATACTTGTTTGATTTAATTAATATACTTCATTGTTTAGCAACATATCTCAATTTAATTATTGCTTGATCAAAAAGTGTGTTTGGAATCAAAAGCATCGACTTGCTAACCACAAATGATGGGAGGTACTCTTTATTTTAGAATTCAACCAATTAATATCAATAAGAAAAGCAATTTGAGATCAAGAACTCTATTGTTTGTTACAATTGAATAAATTCATGTTATAGACGATTCATGGAAATTGTTTTCATAATGAATATAGTCATTAAGAAAGAGTCAACAGATAATTTCATGGTGAATGCACTTAAAATAGTTCTTGTAAGAAGAAGATTAACGTAATTTGCTTGAGGTGGTTAGAAAGTCCCATTATTTAGTAATTAAACAAGTTCACATTGGCATGAAATGCTATCCAAGAGTAAACACTCATTTGGATGATGGACGCAAATAGATTTGGAGTAATAATGGTGTTAATACTTGTTTGATTTAATTAATATACTTCATTGTTTAAAAACATATGTCAATTTAATAATCGCTTTATCAAAAAGTGTGTTTGGAATCAAAAGCATCGACTTGCTAACCACAAATGATGGGAGGTACTCTTTATTTTAGAATTCAACCAATTAATATCAATAAGAAATGCAATTTAAGATCGAGAATTATATTTTTTGTTGCAATTGAATGAATTCATGTTATAGACGATTCAAGGAAATTGTTTTCATAATGAATATAGTAGTTAAGAAAGAGTCAACATATAATTTCTTGGTCAGTGCATAAAAAAATAGTTCTTATAACCAAAAGAGGAGCCTAATTGTGTTAAGGTGATTAGAAAGTCCCATTATTTAGTAATTAAATAAGTTCACATTGGCATGAAATGCTATTCAAGAGGAATGACTCATTTGGCTGATGGATGCAAACAGATTTGGAGTAATAATGGTGTTAATACTTGTTTGATTTAATTAATACACTTCATTGTTTAGCAACATATGTCAATTTCATTATCGCTTTATCAAAAAGTGTGTTTGGAATCAAAAGATTCGACTTTCTAACCAGAAATGATGGGAGGTACGCTTTATTTTAGAATTCAACCAATTAATATCAATAAGAAATCCAATTCAAGATCAAGAACTCTATTTTTTGTTGCAATTGAATGAATTCATGTTATCGACAATTCATGGAAATTGTTTTCATAATGGATATAGTCGTTAAGAAAGAGTCAACATATAATTTCATGGTCAATGCATGAAAAATAATTCTTGTAACAAGAAGAGGAGCCTAATTAGATCGAGGTGATTAGAAAGTCTCATTAATTAGTAATTAAACAAGTTCACATTCGCATGAAATGCAATCCAATATGAATGACTCATTTGGCTGATGGACGCAAACAGATTTGGTGTAACAATGGTGTTAAAACTTGTTTGATTTAATTAATATACTTCATTGTTTAGCAATATATGTCAGTTTCATTATCGCTTTATCAAAAAGTGTGTTTGGAATCAGAAGATTTGACTTTCTAACCACAAATGATGGGAGGTACTCTTTATTTTAGAATTCAACCAATTAATATCAATAAGAAATGCATTTTAAGATCATGAACTCTATTGTTTGTTGCAATTGAATGAATTCATGTTATAAACGATTCATGGAAATTTCTTTCATAATGAATATAGTCGTTAAGAAAGAGTCAACAGATAATTTCATGGTGAATGCATTAAAAATAGTTCTTGTAACAAGAAGAGGAGTGTAAGTAGCTTGAGGTGGTTAGAAAGTCCCTTTATGTTAGTAAATTAAACAAGTTCAATTGGCATGAAATG
>JBAPLH010002433.1:0-24085 GCA_037897445.1 Ceriops zippeliana
AGTGATCAAAAAAATTAACATTTATGGATAAACTACATAGAACATTAATTGCAACAAACTAGTCAAAATACCATTAAAACTCTAAATGTGGTTACATCCATCAACTAAATGACACATTCATCTTGGTTTGATTTTTGCACAAATATTTAGTGGCTTAATTCCTAAATAATGGGGACTTTCTGGTCACCTCATGCAAATAAGGGTCCTTTTTTGTTAATGGCAATATTTTTCATTCAATGACAATGAAATTATCTTTTGTGTTCTTATTAACAACTATGTTCTTTGTGAAAACAATGCCCCAAAAACATCTATACTGCTAATTCATTCAATTCGTACAAATAATGGATTCCACCATCTTGCTTACCATTTCTTATGGATATTAATTGGTTGAATTCCAAGGAAAAGTATCATTCCCATCGTTTTTTGTTGGTATTGCTTCCCTTTTGGTTGCAAACACTTTTTTGATTCAGTGGTCAAAAAATTAACTTTTGTTGCTAAAGTACATAGTATATTAATTAAAAGAAATAATTCTAAACACCATTAAAACTCTAAATGTGTTTACTTCCATTAATGAAAGGACTCATTCATCATGGTAAGCATTTTGTACAAATTTTTAGTGGCTTAATTCCTAAATAATGGGACTTTCTGTCAACCTTAAGCAAATGAGGCTCCTTTTTTGTTACAACCAGTATTTTTCATGCAATGACGATGAAATTATCTTCTGTCTTCTTATTATCAAGTATGTTCTTTGTGAAAACAATGCCTATGAACCATCTATACTATGAATACATTCAATTCGTACATATAATGGAGTCCGTCACCTTGTTTATTATTTCTTATTGATATTAATTGGTTGAACTCCAAAGAAAAGTATCAATCCTACAGTTTCTGGTAGGCAGGGCTCCCCTTTTGGTTCCAAACACTCTTTTGATACAGTTTTCAAAAAATTAAAATTTATGGATAAACTAAATAGTAAATTAATTGAAACAAACAAGTCAAAATAGCATTAAAACTATAAATGTGGTTACATCCATCAACTAAAGGACTCATTCATCTTGGTTTCATTTTTGCACAAATGTTTACTGGCTTAATTCCTACATAATGGGTCTTTCTAATCACCTCATGCAAGTAAGTGTCCTTTTTTGTTACTGGCAGTATTATTCATGCAATGACGATAAAATTATCTTTTGTGTTCTTATTAACAACTACGTTCTTTGTGAAAACAATGCCCCAGAAACATCTATACTACTAATTCATTCAAATCGTACGAATAATGGATTCCACCATCTTGCTTACCATTTCTTATGGATATTAATTGGTTGAATTCCAAGGAAAAGTATCATCCCCATCGTTTTTTGTTTGTATTGCTTCCCTTTTGGTTGCAAACACTATTTTGATTCAGTGGTCAAAAAATTAACTTTTGTTGCTAAAGTACATAGTATATTAATTAAAACAAACAATTCTAAATACCATTAAAACTCTAAATATGTTTACTTCCATTAACGAAAGGACTCATTCATCTTGGTAGGCATTTTGTACAAATATTTAGTGGCTTAATTCCTAAATAATGCGACTTTCTGTCAACCTTATGCAAATGAGGCTCCTTTTTTGTTACAAGCAGTATTTTTCATGCAATGACAATCAAATTATCTTTTGTGTTCTTATTATCAACAATGTTCTTTGTGAAAACAATCCCTATGAACCATCTATACTGTGAAGACATTCAATTCGTACATATAATGTAGTCCGTCACCTTGTTTATTATTTCTTATTGATATTAATTGGTTGAACTCCAAAGAAATGTATCAATCCCACAGTTTCTGGTAGGCAGGGCTCCACTTTTGGTTCCAAACACTCTTTTTGATACAGTGTTCAAAAAATTAAAATTTATGGATAAACTAAATAGTAAATTAATTGAAACAAACAAGTCAAAATAGCATTAAAACTCTAAATGTGGTTACATCCATCAACTAAAGGACTCATTCATCTTGGTTTGATTTTTGAACAAATGTTTACTGGCTTAATTCCTAAATAATGGGACTTTCTAATCACCTCATGCAAATAAGTGTCCTTTTTTCTTATTGGCAGTATTATTCATGCAATAACGATAAAATTATCTTTGGTGTTCTTATTAACAACTATGTTCTTTTTGAAAACAATGCCTATAAACCATCTATACTGTGAATACATTCAATTCATTCATATAATGGAGTCCGTCACCTTGTTTATTATTTCTTATTGATATTAATTGGTTGAATTCAAAAGAAAAGTATCAATCCCACAGTTTTTGGTAGGCAGGGCTCCCCTTTTGGTTCCCAAACACTCTTTTTGATAAAGTGTTCAAAAAAATTAAAATTTATGGATAAACTAAATAGTAAATTAATTGAAACAAAACAAGTCAAAATAGCATTTAAAACTCTAAATGTGGTTACATCCATCAACTAAAGGACTCATTCATCTTGGTTTGATTTTTGCACAAATGTTTACTGGCTTAATTCCTAAATAATGGGACTTTCTAATCACCTCATGCAAATAAGTGTCCTTTTTTGTTACTGGCAGTATTATTCATGCAATGACGATAAAATTATCTTTTTTGTGTTCTTATTAACAACTATGTTCTTTGTGAAAACAATGCCCCAGAAACATCTATACTGCTAATTCATTCAATTCGTACAAATAATGGATTCCACCATCTTGCTTATCATTTCTTATGGATATTAATTGGTTGAATTCCAAGGAAAATTATCTTTCCCAATGTTTTTTGTTGGTATGGCTTCCCTTTTGGTTGCAAACACTTTTTTGATTCAGTGGTCAAAAAATTAACTTTTGTTGCTAAAGTACAAAGTATATTAGTTAAAACAAACAATTCTAAACACCATTAAAACTCTAAATATGTTTACTTCCATTAACGAAAGGACTCATTCATCTTGGTAGGCATTTTGTACAAATATTTAGTGGCTTAATTCCTAAATAATGGGACTTTCTGTCAACCTTATGCAAATGAGGCTCCTTTTTTGTTACAAGCAGTATTTTTCATGCAATAACGATGAAATTATCTTTTGTGTTCTTATTATCAACTATGTTCTTTGTGAAAACAATGCCTATGAACCATCTATACTGTGAATACATTCAATTCGTACATATAATGGAGTCCGTCACCTTGTTTATTATTTCTTATTGATATTAATTGGTTGAACTTTAAAGAAAAGTATCAATCCCACAGTTTTTGGTAGTAGTGCTCCCCTTTTGGTTCCAAACACTCTTTTTGATAAAGTGTTCAAAAAATTAACTTTTGTTGCTAAAGTACAAAGTATATTAGTTAAAACAAACAATTCTCAAAACACCATTAAAACTCTAAATGTGTTTACTTCCATAAGAAAGGACTCATTCATCTTGGTAGGCATTTTGTACAAATATTTAGTGGCTTAATTCCTAAATAATGGGACTTTCTGTCAACCTTATGCAAATGAGGCTCCTTTTTTGTTACAAGCAGTATTTTTCATGCAATGACGATGAAATTATCTTTTGTGTTCTTATTATCAACTATGTTCTTTGTGAAAACAATGCCTATGAACCATCTATACTGTGAATACATTCAATTCGTACATATAATGGAGTCCGTCACCTTGTTTATTATTTCTTATTGATATTAATTGGTTGAACTCCAAAGAAAAGTATCAATCCCACAGTTTCTGGTAGGCAGGGCTCCCCTTTTGGTTCCAAACACTCTTTTTGATACAGTGATCAAAAAATTAAAATTTATGGATAAACTAAATAGTAAATTAATTGAAACAAACAAGTCAAAATAGCATTAAAACTCTAAATGTGGTTACATCCATCAACTAAAGGACTCATTCATCTTGGTTTGATTTTTGCACAAATGTTTACTGGCTTAATTCCTAAATAATGGGACTTTCTAATCACCTCATGCAAATAAGTGTCCTTTTTTGTTACTGGCAGTATTATTCATGCAATGACGATAAAATTATCTTTTGTGTTCTTATTAACAACTATGTTCTTTGTGAAAACAATGCCCCAGAAACATCTATACTGCTAATTCATTCAATTCGTACAAATAATGGATTCCACCATCTTGCTTATCATTTCTTATGGATATTAATTGGTTGAATTCCAAGGAAAAGTATCTTTCCCATCGTTTTTTGTTGGTATGGCTTCCCTTTTGGTTGCAAACACTTTTTTGATTCAGTGGTCAAAAAATTAACTTTTGTTGCTAAAGTACAAAGTATATTAGTTAAAACAAACAATTCTAAACACCATTAAAACTCTAAATGTGTTTACTTCCGTTAACGAAAGGACTCATTCATCTTGGTAGGCATTTTGTACAAATATTTAGTGGCTTAATTCCCCTAAATAATGGGACTTTCTGTCAACCTTATGCAAATGAGGCTCTCTTTTTTTTTGTTACAAGCAGTATTTTTCATGCAATGACGATGAAATTATCTTTTGTGTTCTTATTATCAACTATGTTCTTTGTGAAAACAATGCCCCGTGAACCATCTATATTGTGAGTTCATTCAATTCGTACATATAATGGAGTCCATCATCTTGCTTATTATTTCTTATTGATATTAATTGGTTGAACTCCAAAGAAAAGTATCAATCCCACCGTTTTTGATTGGCAAGGCTCCCCTTTTGGTTCCAATCACTATTTTTGATACAGTGATCAAAAAATTAACATTTATGGATAAACTACATAAAACATTAATTGAAACAAACAAGTCAAAATACCATTAAAACTCTAAATGTGGTTACATCCATGAACTAAAGGACTCATTCATCTTGGTTTGATTTTTGCACAAATATTTTGTGGCTTAATTCCTAAATAATGGGACTTTCTGGTCCATTTTTGTTAATGGCAATATTTTTCATTCAATGACAAAGAAATTATCTTTTCTGCTCTTATTAACAAATATGTTCTTTGTGAAAACAATGCCCGAGAAACATCTATACTGCTAATTCATTCAATTCGTACAAATAATGGATTCCACCATCTTGCTTATCATTTCTTATGGATATTAATTGGTTGAATTCCAAGGAAAAGAATCATTCCCATCGTTTTTTGTTGGTACTGCTTCCCTTTTGATTGCAAACACTTTTTTGATTCAGTGGTCAAAAAATTAACTTTTGTTGCTAAAGTACAAAGTATATTAGTTAAAATAAACAATTCTAAACACCATTAAAACTCTAAATGTGTTTACTTCCATTAACGAAAGGACTCATTCATCTTGGTACGCATTTTGTACAAATATTTAGTGGCTTAATTCCTAAATAATGGGACTTTCTGTCAACCTTATGCAAATGAGGCTCCTTTTTTTTTGTTACAAGAGTATTTTTTTCATGCAATGACGATGAAATTTCTCTTTGTGTGTTCTTATTATCAACTATGTTCTTTGTGAAAACAATGCCTATGAAACCATCTATACTGTGAATACATTCAATTCGTACATATAATGGAGTCCGTCATCTTTGTTTATTATTTCTTATTGATATTAATTGGTTGAACTCCAAAGAAAAGTATCAATCCCACAGTTTCTGATAGGCAGGGCTCCCCTTTTGGGTTCCAAACACTATTTTTGATACAGTGATAAAAAAAATTAACATTTATGGATAAACTACATAGAACATTAATTGAAACAAACAAGTCAAAATACCATTAAAACTCTAAATGTGGTTACATCCATCAACTAAAGGACTCATTCATCTTGGTTTGAATTTTTGCACAAATGTTTACTGGCTTAATTCCTAAATAATGGGACTTTCTAATCACCTCATGCAAATAAGTGTCCTTTTTTGTTACTGGCAGTATTATTCATGCAATGACGATAAAAATTATCTTTTGTGTTCTTATTAACAACTATGTTCTTTGTGAAAACAATGCCCCAGAAACACATCTATACTGCTAATTCATTCAATTCGTACAAATAATGGATTCCACCATCTTGCTTATCATTTCTTATGGATATTAATTGGTTGAATTCCAAGAAAAAAGTATCATTCCCATCGTTTTTTGTTGGTATTGCTTCCCTTTTGGTTGCAAACACTTTTTTGATTCAGTGGTCAAAAAATTAACTTTTGTTGCTAAAGTACATAGTATATTAATTAAAACAAACAATTCTAAACACCATTAAAACTCTAAATGTGTTTACTTCCATTAACGAAAGGACTCATTCATCTTGGTAGGCATTTTGTACAAATATTTAGTGGCTTAATTCCTAAATAATGGGACTTTCTGTCAACCTTATGCAAATGAGGCTCCTTTTTTGTTACAAGCAGTATTTTTCATGCAATGACGATGAAATTATCTTTTGTGTTCTTATTATCAACTATGTTCTTTGTGAAAACACTGCCTATGAACCATTTATAATGTGAATACATTCAATTCGTACATATAATGGAGTCCATCACCTTGCTTATTATTTCTTATTGATATTAATTGGTTGAACTCCAAAGAAAAGTATCAATCCCACAGTTTCTGATAGGCAGGGCTCCCCTTTTGGTTCCAAACACTATTTTTGATACAGTGATCAAAAAAATTAACATTTATGGATAAACTACATAGAACATTAATTGAAACAAACAAGTCAAAATACCATTAAAACTCTAAATGTGGTTACATCCATCAACTAAAGGACTCATTCATCTTGGTTTGATTTTTGCACAAATGTTTACTGGCTTAATTCCTAAATAATGGGACTTTTCTAATCACCTCATGCAAATAAGTGTCCTTTTTTTGTTTACTGGCAGTATTATTCATGCAATGACGATAAAATTATCTTTTGTGTTCTTATTAACAACTATGTTTCTTTGTGAAAACAATGCCCCAGAAACATCTATACTGCTAATTCATTCAATTCGTACAAATAATGGATTCCACCATCTTGCTTATCATTTCTTATGGATATTAATTGGTTGAATTCCAAGGAAAAGTATTTTTCCCATCGTTTTTTGTTGGTATGGCTTCCCTTTTGGTTGCAAACACTTTTTTTGATTCAGTGGTCAAAAAATTAACTTTTGTTGCTAAAGTACATAGTATATTAATTAAAACAAACAATTCTAAAACACCATTAAAACTCTAAATGTGTTTACTTCCATTAACGAAAGGACTCATTCATCTTGGTAGGCATTTTGTACAAATATTTAGTGGCTTAATTCCTAAATAATGGGACTTTCTGTCAACCTTATGCAAATGAGGCTCCTTTTTTGTTACAAGCAGTATTTTTCATGCAATAACGATGAAATTATCTTTTGTGTTCTTATTATCAACTATGTTCTTTGTGAAAACAATGCCCTATGAACCATCTATATTGTGAATACATTCAATTTCGTACATATAATGGAGTCCGTCACTTTGCTTATTATTTCTTATTGATATTAATTGGTTGAACTCCAAAGAAAAGTATCAATCCCACAGTTTCTGATAGGCAGGGCTCCCCTTTTGGTTCCAAACACTCCTTTTGATACAGTGATCAAAAAAAATTAAAATTTATGGATAAACTACATAGAACATTAATTGAAACAAAACAAGTCAAAATACCATTAAAACTCTAAATGTGGTTACATCCATCAACTAAAGGACTCATTCATCTTGGTTTGATTTTTGCACAAATGTTTACTGGCTTAATTCCTAAATAATGGGACTTTCTAATCACCTCATGCAAATAAGTGTCCTTTTTTGTTACTGGCAGTATTATTCATGCAATGACGATAAAATTATCTTTTGTGTTCTTATTAACAACTATGTTTTTTTGTGAAAACAATGCCCAAGAAACATCTATACTGCTAATTCATTCAATTCGTACAAATAATGGATTCCACCATCTTGCTTATCATTTCTTATGGATATTAATTGGTTGAATTCCAAGGAAAAGTATCTTTCCCATCGTTTTTTGTTGGTATGGCTTCCCTTTTGGTTGCAAACACTTTTTTGATTCAGTGGTCAAAAAATTAACTTTTGTTGCTAAAGTACAAAGTATATTAGTTAAAATAAACAATTCTAAACACCATTAAAACTCTAAATGTGTTTACTTCCATTAACGAAAGGACTCATTCATCTTGGTAGGCATTTTGTACAAATATTTAGTGGCTTAATTCCTAAATAATGGGACTTTCTGTCAACCTTATGCAAATGAGGCTCCTTTTTTGTTACAAGCAGTATTTTTCATGCAATAACGATGAAATTATCTTTTGTGTTCTTATTATCAACTATGTTCTTTGTGAAAACAATGCCCGTGAAACATCTATATTGTGAGTTCATTCAATTCGTACATATAATGGAGTCCATCATCTTGCTTATTATTTCTTATTGATATTAATTGGTTGAACTCCAAAGAAAAGTATCAATCCCACCGTTTCTGATAGGCAAGGCTCCCCTTTTGGTTCCAAACACTATTTTTGATACAGTGATCAAAAAATTAACATTTATGGATAAACTACATAGAACATTAATTGAAACAAACAAGTCAAAATACCATTAAAACTCTAAATGTGGTTACATCCATCAACTAAAGGACTCATTCATCTTGGTTTGATTTTTGCACAAATGTTTACTGGCTTAATTCCTAAATAATGGGACTTTCTAATCACCTCATGCAAATAAGTGTCCTTTTTTTGTTAATGGCAATATTTTTCATGCAATGACGATAAAATTATCTTTTGTGTTCTTATTAACAACTATGTTCTTTGTGAAAACAATGCCCCAGAAACATCTATACTGCTAATTCATTCAATTCGTACAAATAATGGATTCCACCATCTTGCATATCATTTCATATGGATATTAATTGGTTGAATTCCAAGGAAAAGTATCTTTCCCATCGTTTTTTGTTGGTATGGCTTCCCTTTTGGTTGCAAACACTTTTTTGATTCAGTGGTCAAAAAATTAACTTTTGTTGCTAAAGTACATAGTATATTAATTAAAACAAACAATTCTAAACACCATTAAAACTCTAAATGTGTTTACTTCCATTAACGAAAGGACTCATTCATCTTGGTAGGCATTTTGTACAAATATTTAGTGGCTTAATTCCTAAATAATGGGACTTTCTGTCAACCTTATGCAAATGAGGCTCCTTTTTTGTTACAAGCAGTATTTTTCATGCAATGACGATGAAATTATCTTTTGTGTTCTTATTATCAACTATGTTTTTTGTGAAAACAATGCCCGTGGAACATCTATATTGTCAGTTCATTCAATTCGTACATCTAATGGAGTCCATCATCTTGCTTATTATTTCTTATTGATATTAATTGGTTGAACTCCAAAGAAAAGTATCAATCCCACAGTTTCTGATAGGCAGGGCTCCCCTTTTGGTTCCAAACACTCTTTTTGATACAGTGATAAAAAAATTAACATTTATGGATAAACTACATAGAACATTAATTGAAACAAACAAGTCAAAATACCATTAAAACTCTAAATGTGGTTACTTCCATCAACTAAAGGACTCATTCATCTTGGTTTGAATTTTGTACAAATGTTTACTGGCTTAATTCCTAAATAATGGGACTTTCTAATCACCTCATGCAAATAAGTGTCCTTTTTTGTTACTGGCAGTATTATTCATGCAATGATGACGATAAAATTATCTTTTGTGTTCTTATTAACAACTATGTTCTTTGTGAAAACAATGCCCAAGAAACATCTATACTGCTAATTCATTCAATTCGTACAAATAATGGATTCCACCATCTTGCTTATCATTTCTTATGGATATTAATTGGTTGAATTCCAAGGAAAAGTATCTTTCCCATCGTTTTTTTTGTTGGTATGGCTTCCCTTTTGGTTGCAAACACTTTTTTGATTCAGTGGTCAAAAAATTAACTTTTGTTGCTAAAAGTACATATAGTATATTAATTAAAACAAACAATTCTAAACACCATTAAAACTCTAAATGTGTTTACTTCCATTAACGAAAGGACTCATTCATCTTGGTAGGCATTTTGTACAAATATTTAGTGGCTTAATTCCTAAATAATGGGACTTTCTGTCAACCTTATGCAAATGAGGCTCCTTTTTTGTTACAAGCAGTATTTTTCATGCAATGACGATGAAATTATCTTTTGTGTTCTTATTATCAACTATGTTCTTTGTGAAAACAATGCCTATGAACCATCTATATTGTGAGTTCATTCAATTTGTACATATAACGGAGTCCATCATCTTGAATATTATATGTTATTGATATTAATTGGTTGAACTCCAAAGAAAAGTATCAAGCCCGCCATTTTTGATAGGCAAGGCTCCCCTTTTGGTTCCAAACACTATTTTTGATACAGTGATCAAAAAATTAACATTTATGGATAAACTACATAGAACATTAATTGAAACAAACAAGTCAAAATACCATTAAAACTCTAAATGTGGTTACTTCCATCAACTAAAGGACTCATTCATCTTGGTTTGAATTTTGTACAAATGTTTACTGGCTTAATTCCTAAATAATGGGACTTTCTAATCACCTCATGCAAATAAGTGTCCATTTTTGTTATTGGCAGTATTATTCATATAATGACGAAAAAATTATCTTTTGTGTTCTTATTAACAACTATGTTCTTTGTGAAAACAATGCCCAAGAAACATCTATACTTGTAATTCTTTCAATTCGTACAAATAATGGATTCCACCATCTTGCTTATCATTTCTTATGGATATTAATTGGTTGAATTCCAAGGGAAAAGTATCATTCCCATCATCGTTTTTTGTTGGTATGGCTTCCCTTTTGGTTGTTGCAAACACTTTTTTGATTCAGTGGTCAAAAAATTAACTTTTGTTGCTAAAGTACATAGTATATTAATTAAAACAAACAATTCTAAACACCATTAAAACTCTAAATGTGTTTACTTCCATTAACGAAAGGACTCATTCATCTTGGTAGGCATTTTGTACAAATATTTAGTGGCTTAATTCCTAAATAATGGGACTTTCTGTCAACCTTATGCAAATGAGGCTCCTTTTTTGTTACAAGCAGTATTTTTCATGCAATGACGATGAAATTATCTTTTGTGTTCTTATTATCAACTATGTTCTTTGTGAAAACAATGCCCGTGAACCATCTATATTGTGAGTTCATTCAATTCGTACATATAATGGAGTCCATCATCTTGCTTATTATTTCTTATTGATATTAATTGGTTGAACTCCAAAGAAAAGTATCAATCCCACAGTTTCTGGTAGGCAGGGCTCCCCTTTTGGTTCCAAACACTTTTTTTTGATACAGTGATCAAAAAATTAACATTTATGGATAAACTACATAGAACATTAATTGAAACAAACAAGTCAAAAATACCATTAAAACTCTAAATGTGGTTACATCCATCAACTAAAGGACTCATTCATCTTGGTTTGATTTTTGCACAAAATGTTTACTGGCTTAATTCCTAAATAATGGGACTTTCTAATCACCTCATGCAAATAAGTGTCCTTTTTTGTTACTGGCAGTATTATTCATGCAATGACGAAAAAATTATCTTTTGTGTTCTTATTAACAACTATGTTCTTTGTGAAAACAATGCCCAGAAGAAACATCTATACTGCTAATTCATTCAATTCGTACAAATAATGGATTCCACCATCTTGCTTATCATTTCTTATGGATATTAATTGGTTGAATTCCAAGGAAAAGTATCTTTCCCATCGTTTTTTGTTGGTATGGCTTCCCTTTTGGTTTGCAAACACTTTTTTGATTCAGTGGTCAAAAAATTAACTTTTGTTGCTAAAGTACATAGTATAGTATATTAATAAAAAACAAACAATTCTAAACACCATTAAAAACTCTAAATGTGTGTTTACTTCCATTAAACAAAAGGACTCATTCATCTTGGTAGGCATTTTGTACAAAAATTTTTAGTGGCTTAATTCCTAAATAATGGGACTTTCTGTCAACCTTATGCAAATGAGGCTCCTTTTTTTTTTTGTTACAAGCAGTATTTTTCATGCAATGACGATGAAATTATCTTTTGTGTTCTTATTAACAACTATGTTCTTTGTGAAAAACAATGCCCCATGAAACATCTATACTGTGAATTCATTCAATTCGTACATATAATGGAGTCCACCATCTTGCTTATCATTTCTTATTGGATATTAATTGGTTGAACTCCAAAGAAAAGTATCTTTCCCATCGTTTTTTGTTGGTATGGCTTCCCTTTTGGTTCCAAACACTTTTTTTTGATACAGTGATCAAAAAATTAACATTTTTTGGATAAAGTACATAGTATATTAATTAAAACAAACAATACAAAACACCATTAAAACTCTAAATGTGTGTTTACTTCCATTAACTAAAGGACTCATTCATCTTGGTTTGATTTTTTGTACAAATAATTTTAGTGGCTTAATTCCTAAATAATGGGACTTTCTGTCAACCTTATGCAAATGAGGCTCCTTTTTTGTTACAAGCAGTATTTTTCATGCAATAACGATGAAATTATCTTTTGTGTTCTTATTATCAACTATGTTCTTTGTGAAAACAATGCCTATGAACCATCTATATTGTGAGTTCATTCAATTCGTACATATAATGGAGTCCATCATCTTGCTTATTATTTCTTATTGATATTAATTGGTCGAACTCCAAAGAAAAGTATCAATCCCATCGTTTCTGATAGGCAAGGCTCCCCTTTTGGTTCCAAACACTATTTTTGATACAGTGATCAAAAAAATTAATTTTTTATGGATAAACTACATAGAACATTAATTGAAACAAACAATTCAAAATACCATTAAAACTCTAAATGTGGTTACTTCCATCAACTAAAGGACTCATTCATCTTGGTTTGATTTTTGTACAAATATTTAGTGGCTTAATTCCTAAATAATGGGACTTTCTGTCAACCTTATGCAAATGAGGCTCCTTTTTTTTTGTTACAAGCAGTATTTTTTCATGCAATGACGATGAAATTATCTTTTGTGTTCTTATTATCAACTATGTTCTTTGTGAAAACAATGCCTCTGAACCATCTATACTGTGAATACATTCAATTCGTACATATAATGGAGTCCGTCACCTTGCTTATTATTTCTTATTGATATTAATTGGTTGAACTCCAAAGAAAAGTATCAATCCCACAGTTTCTGATAGGCAGGGCTCCCCTTTTGGTTCCAAACACTCTTTTTTGATACAGTGATCAAAAAAATTAACATTTATGGATAAACTACATAGAACATTAATTGAAACAAACAAGTCAAAATACCATTAAAACTCAAAATGTGGTTACTTCCATCAACTAAAGGACTCATTCATCTTGGTTTGAATTTTGTACAAATGTTTACTGGCTTAATTCCTAAATAATGGGACTTTCTAATCACCTCATGCAAATAAGTGTCCTTTTTTGTTACTACAAGCTGTATTATTCATGCAATGACGATAAAATTATCTTTTGTGTTCTTATTAACAACTATGTTCTTTGTGAAAACAATGCCCAAGAAACATCTATACTGCTAATTCATTCAATTCGTACAAATAATGGATTCCACCATCTTGCTTATCATTTCTTATGGATATTAATTGGTTGAATTCCCAAGGAAAAGTATCTTTCCCATCGTTTTTTGTTGTTGGTATGGCTTCCCTTTTGGTTGCAAACACTTTTTTGATTCAGTGGTCAAAAAAATTAACTTTTGTTGCTAAAGTACAATAGTATATTAATTAAAAAAAAAACAATTCTAAACACCATTAAAACTCTAAATGTGTTTACTTCCATTAACGAAAGGACTCATTCATCTTGGTAGGCATTTTGTACAAATATTTAGTGGCTTAATTCCTAAATAATGGGACTTTCTGTCAACCTTATGCAAATGAGGCTCCTTTTTTGTTACAAGCAGTAGTATTTTTCATGCAATGACGATGAAATTCTTTTGTGTTCTTATTATCAACTATGTTCTTTGTGAAAACAATGCCCTATGAAACATCTATATTGTGAGTTCATTCAATTCGTACATATAATGGAGTCCATCATCTTGCTTATTATTTCTTATTGATATTAATTGGTCGAACTCCAAAGAAAAGTATCAATCCCATCGTTTCTGATAGGCAAGGCTCCCCTTTTGGTTCCAAACACTATTTTTGATACAGTGATCAAAAAATTAACATTTATGGATAAACTACATAGAACATTAATTGAAACAAACAAGTCAAAATACCATTAAAACTCTAAATGTGGTTACATCCATCAACTAAAGGACTCATTCATCTTGGTTTGATTTTTGCACAAATGTTTTACTGGCTTAATTCCTAAATAATGGGACTTTCTAATCACCTCATGCAAATAAGTGTCCTTTTTTGTTACTGCAGCAGTATTATTCATGCAATGACGATAAAAAAATTATCTTTTTGTGTTCTTATTAACAACTATGTTCTTTGTGAAAACAATGCCCCAGAAACATCTATACTACTGCTAATTCATTCAATTCGTACAAATAATGGATTCCACCATCTTGCTTATCATTTCTTATGGATATTAATTGGTTGAATTCCAAGGAAAAGTATCTTTCCCATCGTTTTTTGTTGGTATGGCTTCCCTTTTGGTTGCAAACACTTTTTTTGATTCAGTGGTCAAAAAATTAACTTTTGTTGCTAAAGTACATAGTATATTAATTAAAACAAACAATTCAAAACACCATTAAAACTCTAAAATGTGTTTACTTCCATTAACGAAAGGACTCATTCATCTTGGTAGGCATTTTGTACAAATATTTAGTGGCTTAATTCCTAAATAATGGGACTTTCTGTCAACCTTATGCAAATGAGGCTCCTTTTTTTGTTACAAGCAGTATTTTTCATGCAATGACGATGAAATTATCTTTTTGTGTTCTTATTATCAACTATGTTCTTTGTGAAAACAATGCCCGTGAAACATCTATATTGTGAGTTCATTCAATTCGTACATATAATGGAGTCCATCATCTTGCTTATTATTTCTTATTGATATTAATTGGTCGAACTCCAAAGAAAAGTATCAATCCCATCGTTTCTGATAGGCAAGGCTCCCCTTTTGGTTCCAAACACTATTTTTGATAAAGTGATCAAACAATTAACATTTATGGATAAACTACATAGAACATTAATTGAAACAAAAAAGTCAAAATACCATTAAAACTCTAAATGTGTTTACATCCATCAACTAAAGGACTCATTCATCTTGGTTTGATTTTTGCACAAATGTTTACTGGCTTAAGTCCTAAATAATGGGACTTTCTGTCAACCTTATGCAAATGAGGCTCTTTTTTGTTACAAGCAGTATTTTTCATGCAATGACGATAAAATTATCTTTTTGTGTTCTTATTATCAACTATGTTCTTTGTGAAAACAATGCCCATGAAACATCTATACTGCTAATTCATTCAATTCGTACATATAATGGATTCCATCATCTTGCTTATTATTTCTTATTGATATTAATTGGTTGAATTCCAAAGAAAAGTATCATTCCCATCGTTTTTTGATAGGTATGGCTCCCCTTTTGGTTGCAAAACACTATTTTTTGATTCAGTGATCAAAAAATTAACTTTTTATGGCTAAACTACATAGAACATTAATTAAAAACAAAACAAGTCTAAAATACCATTAAAACTCTAAATGTGTTTACTTCCATCAACGAAAGGACTCATTCATCTTGGTAGGCATTTTGTACAAATATTTAGTGGCTTAATTCCTAAATAATGGGACTTTCTGTCAACCTTATGCAAATGAGGCTCCTTTTTTGTTACAAGCAGTATTTTTCATGCAATAACGATGAAATTATCTTTTGTGTTCTTATTATCAACTATGTTCTTTGTGAAAACAATGCCCTATGAACCATCTATATTGTGAGTTCATTCAATTCGTACATATAATGGAGTCCATCATCTTGCTTATTATTTCTTATTGATATTAATTGGTCGAACTCCAAAGAAAAGTATCAATCCCACCGTTTCTGATAGGCAAGGCTCCCCTTTTGGTTCCAAACACTATTTTTGATACAGTGATAAAAAAATTAACATTTATGGATAAACTACATAGAACATTAATTGAAACAAACAAGTCAAAATACCATTAAAACTCTAAATGTGGTTACATCCATCAACTAAAGGACTCATTCATCTTGGTTTGATTTTTGCACAAATGTTTACTGGCTTAATTCCTAAATAATGGGACTTTCTAATCACCTCATGCAAATAAGTGTCCTTTTTTGTTACTGGCAGTATTATTCATGCAATGACGATAAAATTATCTTTTGTGTTCTTATTAACAACTATGTTCTTTGTGAAAACAATGCCCATGAAACATCTATACTGCTAATTCATTCAATTCGTACAAATAATGGATTCCACCATCTTGCTTATCATTTCTTATGGATATTAATTGGTTGAATTCCAAGGAAAAGTATCTTTCCCATCGTTTTTTTGTTGGTATGGCTTCTCTTTTTGTTGCAATCACTTTTTTGATTCAGTGGTCAACAAAATTAACTTTTGTTGCTAAAGTACATTGTATATTAATTAAAACAAACAATACTAAACACCATTAAAACTCTAAATGTGTTTACTTCCATTAACGAAAGGACTCATTCATCCTGGTAGGCATTTTGTACAAATATTTAGTGGCTTAATTCCTAAATAAATGGACTTTCTGTCAACCTTATGCAAATGAGAGCTCCTTTTTTTTGTTACAAGCAGTATTTTTCATGCAATAACGATGAAATTATCTTTTTGTGTTCTTATTATCAACTATGTTCTTTGTGAAAACAATGCCTATGAAACATCTATATTGTGAGTTCATTCAATTCGTACATATAATGGAGTCCATCATCTTGCTTATTATTTCTTATTGATATTAATTGGTCGAACTCCAAAGAAAAGTATCAATCCCACCGTTTCTGATAGGCAAGGCTCCCCTTTTGGTTCAAACACACTATTTTTGATACAGTGATCAAAAAATTAACATTTATGGATAAACTACATAGAACATTAATTGAAACAAACAATTCAAAATACCATTAAAACTCTAAATGTGGTTACATCCATCAACTAAAGGACTCATTCATCTTGGTTTGATTTTTGCACAAATGTTTACTGGCTTAATTCCTAAATAATGGGACTTTCTGTCAACCTTATGCAAATGAGGCTCCTTTTTTGTTACAAGCAGTATTTTTCATGCAATGACGATGAAATTATCTTTTGTGTTCTTATTATCAACTATGTTCTTTGTGAAAACAATGCCTCTGAACCATCTATATATACTGTGAATTCATTCAATTCGTACATATAATGGAGTCCGTCATCTTGCTTATTATTTCTTATTGATATTAATTGGTTGAACTCCAAAGAAAAGTATCAATCCCACAGTTTTCTGATAGGCAGGGCTCCCCTTTTTGGTTCCAAACACACTTTTTGATACAGTGATCAAAAAATTAACATTTATGGATAAACTACATAGAACATTAATTGAAACAAACAAGTCAAAATACCATTAAAACTCAAAATGTGGTTACTTCAATCAACTAAAGGACTCATTCATCTTGGTTTGAATTTTGTACAAATGTTTACTGGCTTAATTCCTAAATAATGGGACTTTCTAATCACACCTCATGCAAATGCAAAAGTGTCCTTTTTTGTTACTGGCAGTATTATTTCATGCAATGACGATAAAAAATTATCTTTTGTGTTCTTATTAACAACTATGTTCTTTGTGAAAACAATGCCCAAGAAACATCTATACAGCTAATTCATTCAATTCGTACAATAATGGATTCCACCATCATCTTGCTTATCATTTCTTATGGATATTAATTGGTTGAATTCCAAGGAAAAGTATCTTTCCCATCGTTTTTTGTTGGTATGGCTTCCCTTTTGGTTGCAAACACTTTTTTGATTCAGTGGTCAAAAAATTAACTTTTGTTGCTAAAGTACATTGTATATTAATTAAAACAAACAATACTAAACACCATTAAAACTCTATGTGTTTACTTCCATTAACGAAAGGACTCATTCATCCTGGTAGGCATTTTGTACAAATATTTAGTGGCTTAATTCCTAAATAATGAGACTTTCTGTCAACCTTATGCAAATGAGGCTCCTTTTTTGTTACGAACAGTATTTTTCATGCAATAACGATGAAATTATCTTTTGTGTTCTTATTATCAACTATGTTCTTTGTGAAAACAATGCCTATGAGTCATCTATATTGTGAGTTCATTCAATTCGTACATATAATGGAGTCCATCATCTTGCTTATTATTTCTTATTGATATTAATTGGTCGAACTCCAAAGAAAAGTATCAAACTCACTGTTTCTGATAGGCAAGGCTTTTCTTTTTGTTCCAAACACTATTTTTGATACAGTGATCAAAAAATTAACATTTATGGATAAACTACATAGAACATTAATTGAAACAAACAATTCAAAATACCATTAAAACTCTAAATGTGGTTACATCCATCAACTAAAGGACTCATTCATCTTGGTTTGATTTTTGCACAAATGTTTACTGGCTTAAGTCCTAAATAATGGGACTTTCTGTCAACCTTATGCAAATGAGGCTCCTTTTTTGTTACAAGCAGTATTTTTCATGCAATGACGATGAAATTATCATTTGTGTTCCTATTATCAACTATGTTCTTCGTGAAAACAATGCCCAAGAAACATCTATACAGCTAATTCATTCAATTCGTAAAAATAATGGATTCCACCATCTTGCTTATCATTTCTTATGGATATTAATTGGTTGAATTCCAAGGAAAAGTATCATTCCCATTGTTTTTTGTTGGTATGGCTTCCCTTTTGGATGCAAACACTTTTTTGATTCAGTGGTCAAAAAATTAACTTTTGTTGCTAAAGTACATAGTATATTAATTAAAACAAACAAACTAAACTAAACACCATTAAAACTCTAAATGTGTTTACTTCCATTAACGAAAGGACTCATTCATCTTGGTAGGCATTTTGTACAAATATTTAGTGGCTTAATTCCTAAATAATGGGACTTTTCTGTCAACCTTATGCAAATGAGGCTCCTTTTTTTTGTTACAAGCAGTATTTTTCATGCAATAACGATGAAATTATCTTTTGTGTTCTTATTATCAACTATGTTCTTTGTGAAAACAATGCCTATGAAACATCTATATTGTGAGTTCATTCAATTCGTACATATAATGGAGTCCATCATCTTGCTTATTATTTCTTATTGATATTAATTGGTTGAACTCCAAAGAAAAGTATCAATCCCACCGTTTCTGATAGGCAAGGCTCCCCTTTTGGTTCCAAACACTATTTTTGATACAGTGATCAAAAAAATTAACATTTATGGATAAACTACATAGAACATTAATAATTGAAAACAAACAAGTCAAAATACCATTAAAACTCTAAATGTGGTTACATCCATCAACTAAAGGACTCATTCATCTTGGTTTGATTTTTGCACAAATGTTTACTGGCTTAATTCCTAAATAATGGGACTTTTCTAATCAACCTCATGCAAATAAGTGTCCTTTTTTGTTACAAGCAGTATTTTTCATGCAATGACGATAAAATTATCTTTTGTGTTCTTATTAACAACTATGTTCTTTGTGAAAACAATGCCCCAGAAACATCTATACTGCTAATTCATTCAATTCGTACAAATAATGGATTCCACCATCATCTTGCTTATCATTTCTTATGGATATTAATTGGTTGAATTCCAAAGGAAAAGTATCTTTCCCACAGTTTTTTGTTGGTATGGCTTCCCCTTTTGGTTGCAAACACTTTTTTGATTCAGTGGTCAAAAAATTAACATTTTTGATGCTAAAGTACATAGTATATTAATTAAAACAAACAATTCTAAACACCATTAAAACTCTAAAAATGTGTTTACTTCCATTAACTAAAAGGACTCATTCATCTTGGTTGAATTTTGTACAAATATTTACTGGCTTAATTCCTAAATAATGGGACTTTCTGTCAACCTTATGCAAATGAGGCTCCTTTTTTGTTACAAGCAGTATTTTCATGCAATGACGATAACGAAATTATCTTTTGTGTTCTTATTATCAACTATGTTCTTTGTGAAAACAATGCCCAAGAAACATCTATACAGCTAATTCATTCAATTCGTACAAATAATGGATTTTCCACCATCTTGCTTATCATTTCTTATGGATATTAATTGGTTGAATCCCAAGGAAAAGTATCTTTCCCATCGTTTTTTTGGTATGGCTTCCCCTTTTTGGTTGCAAACACTTTTTTTGATTCAGTGTGGTCAAAAAAATTAACTTTTTTGTTGCTAAAGTACATAGTATATTAATTAAAACAAACAAATCTAAAACACCATTAAAACTCTAAATGTGTTTACTTCCATTAACGAAAAGGACTCATTCATCCTGGTAGGCATTTTGTACAAATATTTAGTGGCTTAATTCCTAAATAATGGGACTTTCTGTCAACCTTATGCAAATGAGGCTCCTTTTTTGTTTACGAACAGTATTTTTCATGCAATGACGATGAAATTATCTTTTGTGTTCTTATTATCAACTATGTTCTTTGTGAAAACAATGCCTATGAACCATCTATATTGTGAGTTCATTCAATTCGTACATATAATGGAGTCCATCATCTTGCTTATTATTTCTTATTGATATTAATTGGTTCGAACTCCAAAGAAAAGTATCAATCCCACCGTTTCTGATAGGCAAGGCTCCCCTTTTGGTTCCAAACACTATTTTTGATACAGTGATCAAAAAAATTAACATTTATGGATAAACTACATAGAACATTAATTGAAACAAACAAGTCAAAATACCATTAAAACTCAAAATGTGGTTACTTCCATCAACTAAAGGACTCATTCATCTTGGTTTGATTTTTGCACAAATGTTTACTGGCTTAATTCCTAAATAATGGGACTTTCTGTCAACCTTATGCAAATGAGGCTCCTTTTTTGTTACAAGCAGTATTTTTCATGCAATGACGATAAAATTATCTTTTGTGTTCTTATTATCAACTATGTTCTTTGTGAAAACAATGCCCAAGAAACCATCTATACTGTGAATTCATTCAATTCGTACATATAATGGAGTCCGTCATCTTGCTTATTATTTCTTATTGATATTAATTGGTTGAACTCCAAAGAAAAGTATCAATCCCACAGTTTTCTGATAGGCAGGGCTCCCCTTTTGGTTTCCAAACACTATTTTTGATACAGTGATCAAAAAATTAACATTTATGGATATAAACTACATAGAACATTAATTAAAACAAACAAGTCAAAATACCATTAAAACTCTAAATGTGTGTTTACTTCCATCAACTAAAGGACTCATTCATCTTGGTTTTGGCATTTTTGTACAAATGTTTACTGGCTTAATTCCTAAATAATGGGACTTTCTGTCACCCTTATGCAAATAAGGCTCCTTTTTTGTTACAAGCAGTATTTTTTCATGCAATGACGATAAAATTATCTTTTGTGTTCTTATTATCAACAACTATGTTCTTTGTGAAAACAATGCCCAAGAAACATCTATACTGTGAATTCATTCAATTCGTACATATAATGGAGTCCATCATCTTGCTTATTATTTCTTATTGATATTAATTGGTTGAACTCCAAAGAAAAGTATCAATCCCATCGTTTCTGATAGGCAAGGCTCCCCTTTTGGTTCCAAACACTTTTTTGATACAGTGATCAAAAAAATTAACATTTTATGGATAAACTACATAGAACATTAATTGAAACAAACAAGTCAAAATACCATTAAAACTCAAAATGTGTGTTACTTCCATCAACTAAAGGACTCATTCATCTTGGTTTGATTTTTGTACAAATATGTTTACTGGCTTAATTCCTAAATAATGGGACTTTCTGTCACCTCATGCAAAAAAGTGTCCTTTTTTGTTACTGGCAGTATTTTTTCATGCAATGACGATGAAATTATCTTTTGTGTTCTTATTAACAACTATGTTCTTTGTGAAAACAATGCCCAAGAAACATCTATACAGCTAATTCATTCAATTCGTACAAATAATGGATTCCACCATCTTGCTTATCATTTCTTATGGATATTAATTGGTTGAATTCCAAGGAAAAGTATCTTTCCCATCGTTTTTTGTTGGTATGGCTTCCCTTTTGGTTGCAAACACTTTTTTGATTCAGTGGTCAAAAAATTAACTTTTGTTGCTAAAGTACATTGTATATTAATTAAAACAAACAATACTAAACACCATTAAAACTCTAAATGTGTTTACTTCCATTAACGAAAAGGACTCATTCATCCTGGTAGGCATTTTGTACAAATATTTAGTGGCTTAATTCCTAAATAATGGGACTTTCTGTCAACCTTATGCAAATGAGGCTCCTTTTTTGTTACGAACAGTATTTTTCATGCAATAACGATGAAATTATCTTTTGTGTTCTTATTATCAACTATGTTCTTTGTGAAAACAATGCCTATGAACCATCTATATTGTGAGTTCATTCAATTCGTACATATAATGGAGTCCATCATCTTGCTTATTATTTCTTATTGATATTAATTGGTCGAACTCCAAAGAAAAAGTATCAATCCCACCGTTTTCTGATAGGCAAGGCTCCCCTTTTGGTTCCAAACACTATTTTTGATACAGTGATCAAAAAATTAACATTTATGGATAAACTACATAGAACATTAATTGAAAAAAAAAAATTCAAAATACCATTAAAACTCTAAATGTGGTTACATCCATCAACTAAAGGACTCATTCATCTTGGTTTGATTTTTGCACAAATGTTTACTGGCTTAATTCCTAAATAATGGGACTTTCTGTCAACCTTATGCAAATGAGGCTCCTTTTTTGTTACAAGCAGTATTTTTCATGCAATGACGATGAAATTATCTTTTGTGTTCTTATTATCAACTATGTTCTTTGTGAAAACAATGCCTCTGAACCATCTATACTGTGAATACATTCAATTCGTACATATAATGGAGTCCGTCACCTTGCTTATTATTTCTTATTGATATTAATTGGTTGAACTCCAAAGAAAAGTATCAATCCCACAGTTTCTGATAGGCAGGGCTCCCCTTTTGGTTCCAAACACTCCTTTTGATACAGTGATCAAAAAATTAACATTTATGGATAAACTACATAGAACATTAATTGAAACAAACAAGTCAAAATACCATTAAAACTCAAAATGTGGTTACTTCCATCAACTAAAGGACTCATTCATCTTGGTTTGAATTTTGTACAAATGTTTACTGGCTTAATTCCTAAATAATGGGACTTTCTAAGCACCTCATGCAAATAAGTGTCCTTTTTTGTTACTGGCAGTATTATTCATGCAATGACGATAAAATTATCTTTTGTGTTCTTATTAACAACTATGTTCTTTTGTGAAAACAATGCCCAAGAAACATCTATACAGCTAATTCATTCAATTCGTACAAATAATGGATTCCACCATCTTGCTTATCATTTCTTATGGATATTAATTGGTTGAATTCCAAGGAAAAGTATCTTTCCCATCGTTTTTTGTTGGTATGGCTTCCCTTTTGGTTGCAAACACTTTTTTGATTCAGTGGTCAAAAAATTAACTTTTGTTGCTAAAGTACAAAGTATATTAATTAAAATAAACAATTCTAAACACCATTAAAACTCTAAATGTGTTTACTTCCATTAACGAAAGGACTCATTCATCTTGGTAGGCATTTTGTACAAATATTTAGTGGCTTAATTCCTAAATAATGGGACTTTCTGTCAACCTTATGCAAATGAGGCTCCCTTTTTTGTTACAAGAAAAGTATTTTTCATGCAATAACGATGAAATTATCTTTTGTGTTCTTATTATCAACTATGTTCTTTTGTGAAAACAATGCCTATGAATCAATCTATATTGTGAGTTCATTCAATTCGTACATATAATGGAGTCCATCATCTTGCTTATTATTTCTTATTACTAAAGGTACAAATTCAGTAAATATTCAAGCTATAATGATGAAATATCTATCTTGTGTCGTGTCTTATTATCAACAATGTACTTTTGTGGAAATCTACGGCTCATGAACCATTCTCTATACTGTGCATAAATACATTCAAGTTCCTTGACATATAAATGGAGTCCGTCACCTTGCTTATTA
>JBAPLH010002436.1:0-28373 GCA_037897445.1 Ceriops zippeliana
CAAGATCAATGTATCAAAAAGTGTGTTTCGAATCAAAAGAAGAGGCTTGTTAACAAAAAATGATGGGAGCAACTCTTTAATTTTGAATTCTACAATTAATATCAATAAGAAATGCAATTCAACATCAAGGACTGAATTTAATGTTAACTTGAATGAATTGCTGTAATTGATGATCCACGTGGATTTTTTTCAAAATGAATATAGTTATTAAGAATGAAAAAAAAGTTAATTTCGAGGTTATTGCATGAAAAATAGTCCTGGTAACAACAAGATGAGCCTAATTAAAATGAGGTGATTAGAAATTCTCATCATTTAGGAATTAAACCAGTAAATATTTGTACGAAATGCAAACCCAGATGAATAGCACCTTTTGCCAATGGATTTAAATGGATTGTGATTTTTATTAGTGTTTATACTTGTTTGAATCAATTAATATACTAGGTTGTTTAGCCACATGTGTTATACTTCATGATCAATGTATCAAAAAGTGTATTTGGAATCAAAAGAAGAGGCTTGTTAACCAAAAATGATGGGATCAACTCTTTAATTTTTAATTCAACAAATAATATCAAGAAGAAATGCAATTCAAAATCAAGGACTGAATTTAATGTTAAATTGAATGGATTGATGTAATTGATGGTCCATGGGTATTTTTTTCAAAATGAATATAGTTATTAAGAAAGAAACAAAAGTTAATTTCAAGTTTATTGCATGAAAAATAGTCCTGGTAACAACAAGAGGAGCCTAATCAACATGAGGGGATTAGAAATTCTCATTATTTAGGAATTAAACCAGAAAACATTGGTACGAAATGCAAACCCAGATGAATGGCACCTTTTGCCAATGGATTTAAATGGATTTGGATTTTTATTAGTGTTTATACTTATTTGAATCAATTAATATACTAGTTTGTTTAGCCACATGTGTTATACTTCATGATCAATGTATCAAAAAGTGTGTTTGGAATCAAAAGAAGAGACTTGTTAACCAAAAATGATGAGAGCAACTCTTTAATTTTTAATTCAACAAATAATATCAAGAAGAAATGCAATTCAAAATCAAGGACTGAATTTAATGTTAAATTGAATGGATTGATGTAATTGATGGTCCATGGGTATTTTTTTCAAAATGAATATAGTTATTAAGAAAGAAACAAAAGTTAATTTCAAGTTTATTGCATGAAAAATAGTCCTGGTAACAACAAGAGGAGCCTAATCAACATGAGGTGATTAGAAATTCTCATTATTTAGGAATTAAACCAGAAAACATTGGTACGAAATGCAAACCCAGATGAATGGCACCTTTTGCCAATGGATTTCAATGGATTTGGATTTTTATTAGTGTTTATACTTCTTTGAATCAATTAATATACTAGTTTGTTTAGCCACATGTGTTATACTTCATGATCAATGTATCAAAAAGTGTGTTTGGAATCAAAAGAAGAGACTTGTTAACCAAAAATGATGAGAGCAACTCTTTAATTTTGAATTCAACAAATAATATCAATACAAAATGCAATTCAAAATCAAGGACTGAATTGTTTGTTAAATTGAATGAATTCATGTAATTGATGGTCCACGGGCATTTTTTTCAAAATGAATATAGTTATTAAGAAAAAAATAAAAGTTAATTTCAAAGTTATTGCATGAAAAATAGTCATGGTAACAACAAGAGGAGCCTAATTAACATTAGGTGATTAGAAATTGTCATTATTTAGGAATTAAACCAGTTAACATTTGTACGAAATGCAAAACCTGATGAATGACACCTTTTGCCTGTGGATTTAAATAGATTTTGATTTTTATTGGTGTTTATACTTGTTCGAATCAATTAATATACTAGGTTTTTTAGCCACATGTGTTATATTTCATGATCAATGTGCCAAAAAGTGTGTTTGGAATCAAAAGAAGAGGCTTGTGAACCAAAAATGATGGGATCAACTCTTTAATTTTGAATTCAACAAATAATATCAAGAAGAAATGCAATTCAAAATCAAGGACTGAATTTAATGTTAAATTGAATGGATTGATGTAATTGATGGTCCATGGGTATTTTTTTCAAAATGAATATAGTTATTAAGAAAGAAACAAAAGTTAATTTCAAGTTTATTGCATGAAAAATAGTCCTGGTAACAACAAGAGGAGCCTAATCAACATGAGGTGATTAGAAATTCTCATTATTTAGGAATTAAACCAGAAAACATTGGTACGAAATGCAAACCCAGATGAATGGCACCTTTTGCCAATGGATTTAAATGGATTTGGATTTTTATTAGTGTTTATACTTATTTGAATCAATTAATATACTAGTTTGTTTAGCCACATGTGTTATACTTCATGATCAATGTATCAAAAAGTGTGTTTGGAATCAAAAGAAGAGACTTGTTAACCAAAAATGATGAGAGCAACTCTTTAATTTTGAATTCAACAAATAATATAAATACAAAATGCAATTCAAAATCAAGGACTGAATTGTTTGTTAAATTGAATGAATTCATTTAATTGATGGTCCACGGGCATTTTTTTCAAAATGAATATAGTTATTAAGAAAAAAATAAAAGTTAATTTCAAAGTTATTGCATGAAAAATAGTCATGGTAACAACAAGAGGAGCCTAATTAACATTAGGTGATTAGAAATTGTCATTATTTAGGAATTAAACCAGTTAACATTTGTACGAAATGCAAACCCTGATGAATGACACTTTTTGCCTGTGGATTTAAATAGATTTTGATTTTTATTGGTGTTTATACTTGTTTGAATCAATTAATATACTAGGTTGTTTAGCCACATGTGTTATATTTCAAGATCAATGTATCAAAAAGTGTGTTTCGAATCAAAAGAAGAGGCTTGTTAACAAAAAATGATGGGAGCAACTCTTTAATTTTGAATTCTACAATTAATATCAATAAGAAATGCAATTAACCATCAAGGACTGAATTTAATGTTAACTTGAATGAATTGCTGTAATTGATGGTCCACGTGGATTTTTTTCAAAATGAATATAGTTATTAAAATTGAAAAAAAAGTTAATTTCGAGGTTATTGCATGAAAAATAGTCCTGGTAACAACAAGACGAGCCTAATTAAAATGAGGTGATTAGAAATTCTCATCATTTAGGAATTAAACCAGTAAATATATGTACGAAATGCAAACCCTAATGAATAGCACCTTTTGCCAAAGGATTTAAATGGATTGTGATTTTTATTATTGTTTATACTTGTTTGAATCAATTAATATACTAGGTTGTTTAGCCACATGTGTTATACTTCATGATCAATGTATCAAAAAGTGTGTTTGGAATCAAAAGAAGAAGCTGGTTAACTAAAAATGATAGGAGCAACTCTCTAATTTTGAATTCAACAAATAATATCAATAAGAAATGCAATTGAAAATCAAGGACTGAATTGTTTGCTAAATTGAATGAATTCATGTAACTGATGGTCCACAGGCATTTTTTTCAAAATGAATATAGTTATTAAGAAAGAAACAAATGTTAAGTTCAAGGTTATTGCATGAAAAATAGTCCTGGTAACAACAAGAGGAGTCTAATTAACATTAGGAGATTAGAAATTGTCATTATTTAGGAATTAAACTCGTTAACATTTGTACGAAATGCAAACCCTGAAGAATGGCACCTTTTGCCTGTGGATTTAAATAGATTTGGATTTTTATTGGTGTTTAAACTTGTTCGAATCAATTAATATACTAGGTTGTTTAGCCACATGTGTTATATTTCATGATCAATGTACCAAAAAGTGTGTTTGGAATCAAAAGAAGAGGCTTGTGAACCAAAAATGATGGGAGCAACTCTTTAATTTTGAATTCAACAAATAATATCAAGAAGAAATGCAATTCAAAAATAAGGACTGAATTTAATGTTAAATTGAATGGATTCATTTAATTGATGGTCCACGGGAATTTTTTTCAAAATGAATATAGTTATTAAGAAAGAAACAAAAGTTAATTTCAAGGTTATTGTATGAAAAATAGTCCTGGTAACAACAAGAGGAGCCTAATTAACATGAGGTGATTAGAAATTCTCATTATTTAGGAATTAATCCAGTAAACATTTGTACGCAATGCAAACCCAGATGAATGACACCTTTTGCCAATGGATTTAAATGGATTTGGATTTTTATTAGTGTTTATACTTGTTTGAATCAATTAATATACTAGGTTGTTTAGCCACATGTGTTATACTTCACGATCAATGTATCAAAAAGTGTGTTTGGAATCAAAAGAAGAGGCTTGTTAACCAAAAATGATGGGAGCAACTCATCGATTTTGAATTCAACAAATAATATCAATAAGAAATGCAATTCAAAATCAAGGACTGAATTGTTAGTTAAATTGAATGAATTCATGTAATTGATGGTCCACGGGCATTTTTTTCAAAATGAATATAGTTATTAAGAAAGAAATAAAAGCTAATTTCAAAGTTATTGCATGGAAAATAGTCCTGGTAACAACAAGAGGAGCCTAATTAACATTAGGTGATTAGAAATTGTCATTATTTAGGAATTAAACCAGTTAACATTTGTACGAAATGCAAACCCAGATGAATGGCATCTTTTGCTAATGGATTTAAATGGATTTGGATTTTTATTAGTGTTTATACTTGTTTGAATCAATTAATATACTAGGTTGTTTAGCCACATGTGTTATACTTCATGATCAATGTATCAAAAAGTGTGTTTGGAATGAAAAGAAAAGACTTGTTAACCACAAATGATGGGAGCAACGCTCTAATTTTGAATTCAACAAATAATATCAATAAGAAATGCAATTCAAAATCAAGGACTGAATTGTTTGTTAAATTGAATGAATTCATGTAATTGGTGGTCCACGGGCATGTTTTTCAAAATGAATATAGTTATTAAGAAAGAAAGAAAAGTTAATTTCAAAGTTATTGTATGAAAAATAGTCCTGGTAACTACAAGAGGAGCCTAATTAACATTAGGATATTAGAAATTGTCATTATGGAGGAATGAAACCAGTTAACATTTGTACGAAATGCAAAACCTGATGAATGGCACCTTTTGCCTGTGGATTTAAATAGATTTGGATTTTTATTGGTGTTAATACTTGTTTGAATCAATTAATATACTAGGTTGTTTAGCCACATGTGTTATATTTCATCATCAATGTATCAAAAAGTGTGTTTGGAATCAAAAGAAGAGGCTTGTTAACCAAAAATGATGGGAGCAACTCTTTAATTTTGAATTCTACAATTAATATCAATAAGAAATGCAATTCAAAATGAAGGACTGAATTTAATGTTAACCTGAATGAATTCATGTAATTGATGGTCCACGTGCATTTTTTTCAAAATGAATATCGTTATTAAGAAAGAAACAAAAGTTAATTTCAAGGTTATTGCATGAAAAATAGTCCTGGTAACAACAAAAGGAGCCTAATTAACATGAGGTGATTAGAAATTCTCATTATTTAGGAATTAAACCAGAAAACATTTGTACGAAATGCAAACCCTGATGAATGGCACCTTTTGCCAATGGATTTAAATGGATTTGGATTTTTATTAGTGTGTTTATACTTGTTTGAATCAATTAATATACTAGGTTGTTTAGCCACATGTGTTTGTACTCCATGATCAATGTATCAAAAAAGTGTGTTTGGAATCAAAAGAAGAGGCTTGTTAACCAAAAAATGATGGGAGCAACTCATCGATTTTGAATTCAACAAATAATATCAATAAGAAATGCAATTCAAAATCAAGGACTGAATTGTTTGTTAAATTGAATGAATTCATGTAATTGATGGTCCCACGGGCATTTTTTTTAAAAATGAATATAGTTATTAAGAAAGAAATAAAAGTTAATTTCAAAGTTATTGCATGAAAAATAGTCCTGGTAACAACAAGAGGAGCCTAATTAACATTAGGTGATTAGAAATTGTCATTATTAGGAATTAAACCAGCTAACATTTGTACGAAATGCAAACCCTGATGAATGGCACCTTTTGCCTGTGGATTTAAATAGATTTGGATTTTTATTGGTGTTTATACTTGTTTGAATCAATTAATATACTAGGTTGTTTAGCCACATGTGTTATATTTCATGATCAATGTATCAAAAAGTGTGTTTGGAATCAAAAGAAGAGGCTTGTTAACCAAAAATGATTGGAGCAACTCATCAATTTTCAATTCAACAAATAATATCAATAAGAAATGCAATTGAAAATCAAGGACTGAATTGTTTGTTAAATTAAATGAATTCATGTAATTGATGGTCGACGGGCATTTTTTTCAAAATGAATATAGTTATTAAGAAAGAAACAAATGTTAATTTCAAGTTTATTGCATGAAAAATAGTCCTGGTAACAACAAGAGGAGCCTAATTAACATTAGGAGATTAAAAATTGTCATTATTTAGGAATTGAACTCGTTAACATTTGTACGAAATGCAAACCCTGACGAATGGCTCCTTTTGCCTGTGGATTTAAATAGATTTGGATTTTTTACTGGTGTTTATACTTGTTTGAATCAATTTAATATACTAGGTTGTTTAGCCACATGTGTTATATTTCATGATCAATGTATCAAAAAGTCTGTTTGGAATCAAAAGAAGAGGCTTGTTAACCAAAAATGATGGGAGCAACTCTTTAATTTTGAATTCAACAAATAATATCAAGAAGAAATGCAATTCAACATCAAGGACTGAATTTAATGTTAAATTGAATGGATTCATGTAATTGATGGTCCACGGGCATTTTTTTTCAAAATGAATATAGTTATTAAGAAAGAAACAAAAGTTAATTTCAAGGTTATTGCATGAAAAATAGTCCTGGTAAGAACAAGAGGAGCCTAATTAACATGAGGGTTATTAGAAATTCTCATTATTTAGGAATTAAACCAGTAAACATTTGTACGAAATGCAAACCCAGATGAATGGCATCTTTTGCCAATGGATTTAAATGGATTTGGATTTTTATTAGTGTTTATACTTGTTTGAATCAATTAATATACTAGGTTGTTTAGCCACATGTGTTATACTTCATGATCAATGTATTAAAAAGTGTGTTTGGAATCAAAAGAAGAGACTTGTTAACTACAAATGATGGGAGCAACTCTCTAATTTTGAATTCAACAAATAATATCAATAAGAAATGCAATTCCAAATCAAGGACTGAATTGTTTGTTAAATTGAATGAATTCATGTAATTGGTGGTCCACGGGCATTTTTTTTCAAAATGAATATAGTTATTAAGAAAGAAATAAAAGTTAATTTCAAAGTTATTGCATGAAAAATAGTCCTGGTAACTACAAGAGGAGCCTAATTAACATTAGGTGATTAGAAATCGTCATTATAGAGGAATTTAAACCAGTTAACATTTGTACGAAATGCAAAACCTGATGAATGGCACGTTTTGCCTGTGGATTTAAATAGATTTGGATTTTTATTGGTGTTAATACTTGTGTTTGAATCAATTAATATACTAGGTTGTTTAGCCACATGTGTTATATTTCATGATCAATGTATCAAAAAGTGTGTTTGGAATCAAAAGAAGAGGCTTGTTAACCAAAAATGATGGGAGCAACTCTTTAATTTTGAATTCTACAATTAATATCAATAAGAAATGCAATTCAAAATCAAGGACTGAATTTAACATTAACTTGAATGAATTCATGTAATTGATGGTCCACGTGCATTTTTTTTCAAAAAAATGAATATAGTTATTAAGAAAGAAATAAAAGTTAATTTCAAGGTTATTGCATGAAAAATAATCCTGGAAACAACAAAAGGAGCCTAATTAACATGAGGTGACTAGAAATTCTCATTATTTAGGAATTAAACCAGAAAACATTTGTACGAAATGCAAACCCAGATGAATGGCACCTTTTGCCAATGGATTTAAATGGATTTGGATTTTTATTAGTGTTTATACTTGTTTGAATCAATTAATATACTAGGTTGTTTAGCCACATGTGTTATACTTCATGATCAATGTATTAAAAAGTGTGTTTGGAACCAAAAGAAAAGGCTTGTTAACCAAAAATGATGGGAGCAACTTTATAATTTTGAATTCCACAAATAATATCAATAAGAAATGCAATTCAAAATCAAGGACTAAATTGTTTGTTAAATTGAATGAATTCATGTAATTGATGGTCCATGGGCATTTTTTTCAAAATGACTATAATTATTAAGAAAGAAATAAAAGTTAATTTCAAAGTTATTGCATGAAAAAATAGTCCTGGTAACAACAAGAGGAGCCTAATTAACATTAGGTGATTATAAATTGTCATTATTTAGGAATTAAAGAAGTTAACAGTTGTACGAAATGCAAACCCTGATGAATGACACCTTTTGCCTGTGGATTTAAATAGATTTGGATTTTTATTGGTGTTTATACTTGTTTAAATCAATTAATATACTAGGTTGTTTAGCCACATGTGTTATATTTCATGATCAATGTATCAAAAAGTGTGTTTGGAATCAAAAGAAGAGGCTTGTTAACCAAAAATGATGGGAGCAACTCATCAATTTTCAATTCAACAAATAATATCAATAAGAAATGCAATTGAAAATCAAAACCTGAATTGTTTGTTAAATTGAATGAATTCATGTAATTGATGGTCGACGGGCATTTTTTTCAAAATGAATATAGTTATTAAGAATGAAACAAATGTTAAGTTCAAGGTTATTGCATGAAAAATAGTCCTGGTAACAACAAGAGGAGTCTAATTAACATTAGGAGATTAGAAATGTCATTATTTAGGAATTAAACTCGTTAACATTTGTACAAAATGCAAACCCTGATGAATGACACCTTTTGCCTGTGGAATTAAATAGATTTGGATTTTTATTGGTGTTTATACTTGTTTGAATCAATTAATATACTAGGTTGTTTAGCCACATGTGTTATATTTCATGATAAATGTATCAAAAAGTGTGTTTGGAATCAAAAGAAGGTGCTTGTTAACCAAAAATGATGGGAGCAACTCTTTAATTTTGAATTCAACAAATAATATCAAGAAGAAATGCAATTCAAAATCAAGGACTGAATTTAATGTTAAATTGAATGGATTCATGTAATTGATCGCCCACGGGCATTTTTTAAAAAATGAATATAGTTATTAAGAAAGAAATAAAAGTTAATTTCAAAGTTATTGCGTGAAAAATAGTCCTGGTAACAACAAGAGGAGCCTAATTAACATTAGGTGATTAGAAATTGTCATTATTAGGAATTAAACCAGCTAACATTTGTACGAAATGCAAACCCTGATGAATGGCACCTTTTGCCTGTGGATTTAAATAGATTTGGATTTTTATTGGTGTTTATACTTGTTTGAATCAATTAATATACTAGGTTGTTTAGCCACATGTGTTATATTTCATGATCAATGTATCAAAAAGTGTGTTTGGAATCAAAAGAAGAGGCTTGTTAACCAAAAATGATTGGAGCAACTCATCAATTTTCAATTCAACAAATAATATCAATAAGAAATGCAATTGAAAATCAAGGACTGAATTGTTTGTTAAATTGAATGAATTCATGTAATTGATGGTCGACGGGCATTTTTTTCAAAATGAATATAGTTATTAAGAAAGAAACAAATGTTAATTTCAAGTTTATTGCATGAAAAATAGTCCTGGTAACAACAAGAGGAGCCTAATTAACATTAGGAGATTAAAAATTGTCATTATTTAGGAATTGAACTCGTTAACATTTGTACGAAATGCAAACCCTGACGAATGGCTCCTTTTGCCTGTGGATTTAAATAGATTTGGATTTTTACTGGTGTTTATACTTGTTTGAATCAATTAATATACTAGGTTGTTTAGCCACATGTGTTATATTTCATGATCAATGTATCAAAAAGTCTGTTTGGAATCAAAAGAAGAGGCTTGTTAACCAAAAATGATGGGAGCAACTCTTTAATTTTGAATTCAACAAATAATATCAAGAAGAAATGCAATTCAACATCAAGGACTGAATTTAATGTTAAATTGAATGGATTCATGTAATTGATGGTCCACGGGCATTTTTTTCAAAATGAATATAGTTATTAAGAAAGAAACAAAAGTTAATTTCAAGGTTATTGCATGAAAAATAGTCCTGGTAAGAACAAGAGGAGCCTAATTAACATGAGGTTATTAGAAATTCTCATTATTTAGGAATTAAACCAGTAAACATTTGTACGAAATGCAAACCCAGATGAATGGCATCTTTTGCCAATGGATTTAAATGGATTTGGATTTTTATTAGTGTTTATACTTGTTTGAATCAATTAATATACTAGGTTGTTTAGCCACATGTGTTATACTTCATGATCAATGTATTAAAAAGTGTGTTTGGAATCAAAAGAAGAGACTTGTTAACTACAAATGATGGGAGCAACTCTCTAATTTTGAATTCAACAAATAATATCAATAAGAAATGCAATTCCAAATCAAGGACTGAATTGTTTGTTAAATTGAATGAATTCATGTAATTGGTGGTCCACGGGCATTTTTTTCAAAATGAATATAGTTATTAAGAAAGAAATAAAAGTTAATTTCAAAGTTATTGCATGAAAAATAGTCCTGGTAACTACAAGAGGAGCCTAATTAACATTAGGTGATTAGAAATCGTCATTATAGAGGAATTAAACCAGTTTACATTTGTACGAAATGCAAAACCTGATGAATGGCACGTTTTGCCTGTGGATTTAAATAGATTTGGATTTTTATTGGTGTTAATACTTGTTTGAATCAATTAATATACTAGGTTGTTTAGCCACATGTGTTATATTTCATGATCAATGTATCAAAAAGTGTGTTTGGAATCAAAAGAAGAGGCTTGTTAACCAAAAATGATGGGAGCAACTCTTTAATTTTGAATTCTACAATTAATATCAATAAGAAATGCAATTCAAAATCAAGGACTGAATTTAACATTAACTTGAATGAATTCATGTAATTGATGGTCCACGTGCATTTTTTTCAAAATGAATATAGTTATTAAGAAAGAAATAAAAGTTAATTTCAAGGTTATTGCATGAAAAATAATCCTGGAAACAACAAAAGGAGCCTAATTAACATGAGGTGACTAGAAATTCTCATTATTTAGGAATTAAACCAGAAAACATTTGTACGAAATGCAAACCCAGATGAATGGCACCTTTTGCCAATGGATTTAAATGGATTTGGATTTTTATTAGTGTTTATACTTGTTTGAATCAATTAATATACTAGGTTGTTTAGCCACATGTGTTATACTTCATGATCAATGTATTAAAAAGTGTGTTTGGAACCAAAAGAAAAGGCTTGTTAACCAAAAATGATGGGAGCAACTTTATAATTTTGAATTCCACAAATAATATCAATAAGAAATGCAATTCAAAATCAAGGACTAAATTGTTTGTTAAATTGAATGAATTCATGTAATTGATGGTCCATGGGCATTTTTTTCAAAATGACTATAATTATTAAGAAAGAAATAAAAGTTAATTTCAAAGTTATTGCATGAAAAATAGTCCTGGTAACAACAAGAGGAGCCTAATTAACATTAGGTGATTATAAATTGTCATTATTTAGGAATTAAAGAAGTTAACAGTTGTACGAAATGCAAACCCTGATGAATGACACCTTTTGCCTGTGGATTTAAATAGATTTGGAGTTTTATTGGTGTTTATACTTGTTTAAATCAATTAATATACTAGGTTGTTTAGCCACATGTGTTATATTTCATGATCAATGTATCAAAAAGTGTGTTTGGAATCAAAAGAAGAGGCTTGTTAACCAAAAATGATGGGAGCAACTCATCAATTTTCAATTCAACAAATAATATCAATAAGAAATGCAATTGAAAATCAAAACCTGAATTGTTTGTTAAATTGAATGAATTCATGTAATTGATGGTCGACGGGCATTTTTTTCAAAATGAATATAGTTATTAAGAATGAAACAAATGTTAAGTTCAAGGTTATTGCATGAAAAATAGTCCTGGTAACAACAAGAGGAGTCTAATTAACATTAGGAGATTAGAAATGTCATTATTTAGGAATTAAACTCGTTAACATTTGTACAAAATGCAAACCCTGATGAATGACACCTTTTGCCTGTGGAATTAAATAGATTTGGATTTTTATTGGTGTTTATACTTGTTTGAATCAATTAATATACTAGGTTGTTTAGCCACATGTGTTATATTTCATGATAAATGTATCAAAAAGTGTGTTTGGAATCAAAAGAAGGTGCTTGTTAACCAAAAATGATGGGAGCAACTCTTTAATTTTGAATTCAACAAATAATATCAAGAAGAAATGCAATTCAAAATCAAGGACTGAATTTAATGTTAAATTGAATGGATTCATGTAATTGATGGCCCACGGGCATTTTTTAAAAAATGAATATAGTTATTAAGAAAGAAATAAAAGTTAATTTCAAAGTTATTGCATGAAAAATAGTCCTGGTAACAACAAGAGGAGCCTAATTAACATTAGGTGATTAGAAATTGTCATTATTTAGGAATTAAACCAGTTAACATTTGTACGAAATGCAAACTCTGATGAATGGCACCTTTTGCCTGTGGATTTAAATAGATTTGGATTTTTATTGGTGTTTATACTTTTTTGAATCAATTAATATACTAGGTTGTTTAGCCACATGTGTTATATTTCATGATCAATGTATCAAAAAGTGTGTTTGGAATCAAAAGAAGAGGCTTGTTAACCAAAAATGATGGGAGCAACTCTTTAATTTTGAATTCTACAATTAATATCAATAAGAAATGCAATTCAAAATGAAGGACTGAATTTAATGTTAACTTGAATGAATTCATGTAATTGATGGTCCACGTGCATTTTTTTCAAAATGAATATCGTTATTAAGAAAGAAACAAAAGTTAATTTCAAGGTTATTGCATGAAAAATAGTCCTGGTAACAACAAAAGGAGCCTAATTAACATGAGGTGATTAGAAATTCTCATTATTTAGGAATTAAACCAGTAAACATTTGTACAAAATGCAAACCCTGATGAATGGCACCTTTTGCCAATGGATTTAAATGGATTTGGATTTTTATTAGTGTTTATACTTGTTTGAATCAATTAATATACTAGGTTGTTTAGCCACATGTGTTATACTCCATGATCAATGTATCAAAAAGTGTGTTTGGAATCAAAAGAAGAGGCTTGTTAACCAAAAATGATGGGAGCAACTCATCGATTTTGAATTCAACAAATAATATCAATAAGAAATGCAATTCAAAATCAAGGACTGAATTGTTTGTTAAATTGAATGAATTCATGTAATTGATGGTCCACGGGCATTTTTTTAAAAATGAATATAGTTATTAAGAAAGAAATAAAAGTTAATTTCAAAGTTATTGCATGAAAAATAGTCCTGGTAACAACAAGAGGAGCCTAATTAACATTAGGTGATTAGAAATTGTCATTATTAGGAATTAAACCAGTTAACATTTGTACGAAATGCAAACCCTGATGAATGGCACCTTTTGCCTGTGGATTTAAATAGATTTCGATTTTTATTGGTGTTTATACTTGTTTGAATCAATTAATATACTAGGTTATTTAGCCACATGTGTTATATTTCATGATCAATGTATCAAAAAGTGTGTTTGGAATCAAAAGAAGAGGCTTGTTAACCAAAAATGATTGGAGCAACTCATCAATTTTCAATTCAACAAATAATATCAATAAGAAATGCAATTGAAAATCAAGGACTGAATTGTTTGTTAAATTGAATGAATTCATGTAATTGATGGTTGACGGGCATTTTTTTCAAAATGAATATAGTTATTAAGAAAGAAACAAATGTTAATTTCAAGGTTATTGCATGAAAAATAGTCTTGGTAACAAGAAGAGGAGCCTAATTAACATTAGGAGATTAAAAATTGTCATTACTTAGGAATTGAACTCGTTAACATTTCTACGAAATGCAAACCCTGACGAATGGCTCCTTTTGCCTGTGGATTTAAATAGATTTGGGTTTTTACTGGTGTTTATACTTGTTTGAATCAATTAATATACTAGGTTGTTTAGCCACATCTGTTATATTTCATGATCAATGTATCAAAAAGTCTGTTTGGAATCAAAAGAAGATGCTTGTTAACCAAAAATGATGGGAGCAACTATTTAATTTTGAATTCTACAATTAATATCAAAAAGAAATGCAATTCAAAATCAAGGACTGAATTTAATGTTAAATTGAATGGATTCATGTAATTGATGGTCCACGGGCATTTTTTTCAAAATGAATATAGTTATTAAGAAAGAAACAAAAGTTAATTTCAAGGTTATTGCATGAAAAATAGTCCTGGTAACAACAAGAGGAGCCTAATTAACATGAGGTGATTAGAAATTCTCATTATTTAGGAATTAAACCAGTAAACATTTGTACGAAATGCAAACCCAGATGAATGGCATCTTTTGCCAATGGATTTAAATGGATTTGGGTTTTTATTAGTGTTTATACTTGTTTGAATCAATTAATATACTAGGTTGTTTAGCCACATGTGTTATACTTCATGATCAATGTATCAAAAAGTGTGTTTGGAATCAAAAGAAGAGGCTTGTTAACCAAAAATGATGGGAGCAACTCATCAATTTTGAATTCAACGAATAATATCAATAAGAACTGCAATTCAAAATCATGGACTGAATTGTTTGCTAAATTGAATGAATTAATGTAATTGATGGTCGAGGGGCATTTTTTTCAAAATGAATATAGTTATTAAGAAAGAAACAAATGTTAATTTCAAGTTTATTGCATGAAAAATAGTCCTGGTAACAACAAGAGGAGCCTAATTAACATTAGGAGATTAGAAATTGTCGTTATTTAGGAATTAAACTCGTTAACATTTGTACGAAATGCAAACCCCGATGAATGACACCTTTTGCCTGTGGATTTAAATAGATTTGGATTTTTATTGGTGTTTATACTTGTTTGAATCAATTAATATACTAGGTTGTTTAGCCACATGTGTTATACTTCATGATCAATGTATGACAAAGTGTGTTTGGAATCAAAAGAAGAGGCTTGTTAACCAAAAATGATGGGAGCAACTCTTTAATTTTGAATTCTACAATTAATATCAATAAGAAATGCAATTCAAAATCAAGGACTGAATTTAACGTTAACATGAATGAATTCATGTAATTGATGGTCCACGTGCATTTTTTTCAAAATGAATATAGTTATTAAGAAAGAAATAAAAGTTAATTTAAAGGTTATTGCATGAAAAATAGTCCTGGTAACAACAAAAGGAGCCTAATTAACATGAGGTGATTAGAAATTCTCATTATTTAGGAATTAAACCAGTAAACATTTGTACGAAATGCAAACCCAGATGAATGGCACCTTTTGCCAATGGATTTAAATGGATTTCGATTTTTATTAGTGTTTATACTTGTTTGAATCAATTAATATACTAGGTTGTTTAGCCACATGTGTTATACTTCATGATCAATGTATCAAAAAGTGTGTTTGGAATCAAAAGAAGATGCTTGTTAACCAAAAATGATGGGAGCAACACTTTAATTTTGAATTCAACAAATAATATCAAGAGGAAATGCAATTCAAAATCAAGGACTGAATTGTTTGTTAAATTGAATGAATTCATGTAATTGATGGCCGACGGGCATTTTTTTCAAAATGAATATAGTTATTAAGAAAGAAACAAATGTTAATTTCAAGTTTATTGCATGAAAAATAGTCTTGGTATCAATAAGAGGGGCCTAATTAACATTAGGTGATTAGAAATTGTCATTATTTAGGAATTAAACCAGTTAACATTTGTATGAAATGCAAAACCTGATGAATGGCACCTTTTGCCTGTGGATTTAAATAGATTTGGATTTTTATTGGTGTTTATACTTTTTTCAATCAATTAATATAAGAGGTTGTTTAGCCACATGTGTTATATTTCATGATCAATGTATCAAAAAGTGTGTTTGGAATCAAAAGAAGAGGCTTGTTAACAAAAAATGATGGGAGCAACTCTTTAATTTTGAATTCTACAATTAATATCAATAAGAAATGCAATTCAAAATCCAGGACTGAATTTAATGTTAACTTGAATGAATTCATGTAATTGATGGTCTGCATTCATTTTTTTCAAAATGAATAGAGTTATTAAGAAAGAAACAAAAGTTAATTTCAAGGTTATTGCATGAAAAATAGTCTTGGTAACAACAAAAGGAGCCTAATTAACATGAGGTGATTAGAAATTCTCATTATTTAGGAATTAAACCAGAAAACATTTGTACGAAATGCAAACCCAGATGAATGGCACCTTTTACCAATGGATTTAAATGGATTTGGATTTTTATTAGTGTTTATACTTATTTGAATCAATTAATATACTAGGTTGTTTAGCCACATGTGTTATACTTCATGATCAATGTATTAAAAAGTGTGTTTGGAACCAAAAGAAAAGGCTTGTTAACCAAAAATGATGGGAGCAACTTTATAATTTTGAATTCCACAAATAATATCAATAAGAAATGCAATTCAAAATCAAGGACTAAATTGTTTGTTAAATTGAATGAATTCATGTAATTGATGGTCCACGGGCATTTTTTTCATAATGACTATAGTTATTAAGAAAGAAATAAAAGTTAATTTCCAAGTTATTGCATGAAAAATAGTCCTGGTAACAACAAGAGGAGCATAATTAACATTAGGTGATTATAAATTGTCATTATTTAGGAATTAAAGCAGTTAACATTTGAACGAAATGCAAACCCTGATGAATGACACCTTTTGCCTGTGGATTTAAATAGATTTGGATTTTTATTGGTGTTTATACTTGTTGAATCAATTAATATACTAGGTTGTTTAGCCACATGTGTTATATTTCATGATCAATGTATCAAAAAGTGTGTTTGGAATCAAAAGAAGAGGCTTGTTAACCAAAAATGATGGGAGCAACTCATCAATTTTCAATTCAATAAATAATATCAATAAGAAATGCAATTGAAAATCAAAACCTGAATTGTTTGTCAAATTGAATGAATTCATGTAATTGATGGTCGACGGGCATTTTTTTTAAAATGAATATAGTTATTAAGAGAGAAACAAATGTTAAGTTCAAGGTTATTGCATGAAAAATAGTCCTGGTAACAACAAGAGGAGTCTAATTAACATTAGGAGATTAGAAATGTCATTATTTAGGAATTAAACTCGTTAACATTTGTACAAAATGCAAACCCTGATGAATGACACCTTTTGCGTGTGGATTTAAATAGATTTGGATTTTTATTGGTGTTTATACTTGTTTGAATCAATTAATATACTAGGTTGTTTAGCCACATGTGTTATATTTCATGATAAATGTATCAAAAAGTGTGTTTGGAATCAAAAGAAGATGCTTGTTAACCAAAAATGATGGGAGCAACTCTTTAATTTTGAATTCAACAAATAATATCAAGAGGAAATGCAATTCAAAATCAAGGACTGAATTGTTTGTTAAATTGAATGAATTCATGTAATTGATGGTGGACGGGCATTTTTTTCAAAATGAATATAGTTATTAAGAAAGAAACAAATGTTAATTTCAAGTTTATTGCATGAAAAATAGTCCTGGTATCAATAAGAGGAGCGTAATTAACATTAGGTGATTAGAAATTGTCGTTATTTAGGAATTAAACTCGTTAACATTTGTACGAAATGCAAACCCCGATGAATGACACCTTTTGCCTGTGGATTTAAATAGATTTGGATTTTTATTGGTGTTTATACTTGTTTGAATCAATTAATATACTAGGTTGTTTAGCCACATGTGTTATACTTCATGATCAATGTATCAAAAAGTGTGTTTGGAATCAAAAGAAGAGGCTTGTTAACCAAAAATGATGGGAGCAACTCTTTAATTTTGAATTCTACAATTAATATCAATAAGAAATGCATTTCAAAATCAAGGACTGAATTTAACGTTAACTTGAATGAATTCATGTAATTGATGGTCCACGTGCATTTTTTTCAAAATGAATATAGTTATTAAGAAACAAATAAAAGTTAATTTCAAGGTTATTGCATGAAAAATAGTCCTGGTAACAACAAAAGGAGCCTAATTAACATGAGGTGATTAGAAATTCTCATTATTTAGGAATTAAACCAGAAAACATTTGTACGAAATGCAAACCCAGATTAATGGCACCTTTTGCCAATGGATTTAAATGGATTTGGATTTTTATTAGTGTTTATACTTGTTTGAATCAATTAATATACTAGGTTGTTTAGCCACATGTGTTATACTTCATGATCAATGTATTAAAAAGTGTGTTTGGAACCAAAAGAAAAGGCTTGTTAACCAAAAATGATGGGAGCAACTTTATAATTTTGAATTCCACAAATAATATCAATAAGAAATGCAATTCAAAATCAAGGACTAAATTGTTTGTTAAATTGAATGAATTCATGTAATTGATGGTCCACGGGCATTTTTTTTCAAAATGACTATAGTTATTAAGAAAGAAATAAAAGTTAATTTCAAAGTTATTGCATGAAAAATAGTCCTGGTAACAACAAGAGGAGCCTAATTAACATTAGGTGATTATAAATTGTCATTATTTAGGAATTAAAGCAGTTAACATTTGTACGAAATGCAAACCCTGATGAATGACACCTTTTGCTTGTGGATTTAAATAGATTTGGATTTTTATTGGTGTTTATACTTGTTTGAATCAATTAATATACTAGGTTGTTTAGCCACATGTGTTATATTTCATGATCAATGTATCAAAAAGTGTGTTTGGAATCAAAAGAAGAGGCTTGTTAACCAAAAATGATGGGAGCAACTCATCAATTTTCAATTCAATAAATAATATCAATAAGAAATGCAATTGAAAATCAAAACCTGAATTGTTTGTTAAATTGAATGAATTCATGTAATTGATGGTCGACGGGCATTTTTTTCAAAATGAATATAGTTATTAAGAAAGAAACAAATGTTAAGTTCAAGGTTATTGCATGAAAAATAGTCCTGGTAACAACAAGAGGAGTCTAATTAACATTAGGAGATTACAAATGTCATTATTTAGGAATTAAACTTGTTAACATTTGTGCAAAATGCAAACCCTGATGAATGACACCTTTTGCCCGTGGATTTAAATAGATTTGGATTTTTCTTGGTGTTTATACTTGTTTGAATCAATTAATATAATAGGTTGTTTAGCCACATGTGTTATACTTCATGATCAATGTATCAAAAAGTGTGTTTGGAATCAAAAGAAGAGGCTTGTTAACCAAAAATGATGGGAGCAACTCTTTAATTTTGAATTCTACAATTAATATCAATAAGAAATGCAATTCAAAATGAAGGACTGAATTTAATGTTAACTTGAATGAATTCATGTAATTGATGGTCCACGTGCATTTTTTTCAAAATGAATATCGTTATTAAGAAAGAAACAAAAGTTAATTTCAAGGTTATTGCATGAAAAATAGTCCTGGTAACAACAAAAGGAGCCTAATTAACATGAGGTGATTAGAAATTCTCATTATTTAGGAATTAAACCCGTAAACATTTGTACAAAATGCAAACCCTGATGAATGGCACCTTTTGCCAATGGATTTAAATGGATTTGGATTTTTATTAGTTTTTATACTTGTTTGAATCAATTAATATACTAGGTTGTTTAGCCACATGTGTTATACTCCATGATCAATGTATCAAAAAGTGTGTTTGGAATCAAAAGAAGAGGCTTGTTAACCAAAAATGATGGGAGCAACTCATCGATTTTGAATTCAACAAATAATATCAATAAGAAATGCAATTCAAAATCAAGGACTGAATTGTTTGTTAAATTGAATGAATTCATGTAATTGATGGTCCACGGGCATTTTTTTAAAAATGAATATAGTTATTAAGCAAGAAATAAAAGTTAATTTCAAAGTTATTGCATGAAAAATAGTCCTGGTAACAACAAGAGGAGCCTAATTAAAATTAGGTGATTAGAAATTGTCATTATTAGGAATTAAACCAGTTAACATTTGTACGAAATGCAAACCCTGATGAATGGCACCTTTTGCCTGTGGATTTAAATAGATTTCGATTTTTATTGGTGTTTATACTTGTTTGAATCAATTAATATACTAGGTTGTTTAGCCACATGTGTTATATTTCATGATCAATGTATCAAAAAGTGTGTTTGGAATCAAAAGAAGAGGCTTGTTAACCAAAAATGATTGGAGCAACTCATCAATTTTCAATTCAACAAATAATATCAATAAGAAATGCAATTGAAAATCAAGGACTGAATTGTTTGTTAAATTGAATGAATTCATGTAATTGATGGTCGACGGGCATTTTTTTCAAAATGAATATAGTTATTAAGAAAGAAACAAATGTTAATTTCAAGTTTATTGCATGAAAAATAGTCCTGGTAACAACAAGAGGAGCCTAATTAACATTAGGAGATTAGAAATTGTCGTTATTTATAACATTTGTACGAAATGCAAATCCCGATGAATGACACCTTTTGCCTGTGGATTTAAATAGATTTGGATTTTTATTGGTGTTTATACTTGTTTGAATCAATTAATATACTAGGTTGTTTAGCCACATGTGTTATACTTCATGATCAATGTATGACAAAGTGTGTTTGGAATCAAAAGAAGAGGCTTGTTAACTAAAAATGATGGGAGCAACTCTTTAATTTTGAATTCTACAATTAATATCAATAAGAAATGCAATACAAAATCAAGGACTAAATTTAACGTTAACTTGAATGAATTCATGTAATTGATGGTCCACGTGCATTTTTTTCAAAATGAATATAGTTATTAAGAAAGAAATAAAAGTTAATTTCAAGGTTATTGCATGAAAAATAGTCCTGGTAACCACAAAAGGAGCCTAATTAACATGAGGTGATTAGAAATTCTCATTATTTAGGAATTAAACCAGAAAACATTTGTACGAAATGCAAACCCAGATGAATGGCACCTTTTGCCAATGGATTTAAATGGATTTCGATTTTTATTAGTGTTTATACTTGTTTGAATCAATTAATATACTAGGTTGTTTAGCCACATGTGTTATACTTCATGGTCAATGTATTAAAAAGTGTGTTTGGAACCAAAAGAAAAGGCTTGTTAACCAAAAATGATGGGAGCAACTTTATAATTTTAATTCCACAAATAATATCAATAAGAAATGCAATTCAAAATCAAGGACTAAATTGTTTGTTAAATTGAATGAATTCATGTAATTGATGGTCGACGGGCATTTTTTTCAAAATGAATATAGTTATTAACAAAGAAAAAAATGTTAAGTTCAAGGTTATTGCATGAAAAATAGTCCTGGTAACAACAAGAGGAGTCTAATTAACATTAGGTGATTAGAAATGTCATTATTTAGGAATTAAACTCGTTAACATTTGTACAAAATGCAAACCCTGATGAATGACACCTTTTGCCTGTGGATTTAAATAGATTTGGATTTTTATTGGTGTTTATACTTGTTTGAATCAATTAATATACTAGGTTGTTTAGCCACATGTGTTATATTTCATGATCAATGTTTCAAAAAGTGTGTTTGGAATCAAAAGAAGAGGCTTGTTAACCAAAAATGATGGGAGCAACTCATCAATTTTCAATTCAATAAATAATATCAATAAGAAATGCAATTGAAAATCAAAACCTGAATTGTTTGTCAAATTGAATGAATTCATGTAATTGATGGTCGACGGGCATTTTTTTTAAAATGAATATAGTTATTAAGAGAGAAAGAAATGTTAAGTTCAAGGTTATTGCATGAAAAATAGTCCTGGTAACAACAAGAGGAGTCTAATTAACATTAGGAGATTAGAAATGTCATTATTTAGGAATTAAACTCGTTAACATTTGTACAAAATGCAAACCCTGATGAATGACACCTTTTGCGTGTGGATTTAAATAGATTTGGATTTTTATTGGTGTTTATACTTGTTTGAATCAATTAATATACTAGGTTGTTTAGCCACATGTGTTATATTTCATGATAAATGTATCAAAAAGTGTGTTTGGAATCAAAAGAAGATGCTTGTTAACCAAAAATGATGGGAGCAACTCTTTAATTTTGAATTCAACAAATAATATCAAGAGGAAATGCAATTCAAAATCAAGGACTGAATTGTTTGTTAAATTGAATGAATTCATGTAATTGATGGTCGACGGGCATTTTTTTCAAAATGAATATAGTTATTAAGAAAGAAACAAATGTTAATTTCAAGTTTATTGCATGAAAAATAGTCCTGGTATCAATAAGAGGAGCGTAATTAACATTAGGTGATTAGAAATTGTCGTTATTTAGGAATTAAACTCGTTAACATTTGTACGAAATGCAAACCCCGATGAATGACACATTTTGCCTGTGGATTTAAATAGATTTGGATTTTTATTGGTGTTTATACTTGTTTGAATCAATTAATATACTAGGTTGTTTAGCCACATGTGTTATACTTCATGATCAATGTATCAAAAAGTGTGTTTGGAATCAAAAGAAGAGGCTTGTTAACCAAAAAATGATGGGAGCAACTCATCAATTTTCAATTCAATAAATAATATCAATAAGAAATGCAATTGAAAATCAAAACCTGAATTGTTTGTTAAATTGAATGAATTCATGTAATTGATGGTCGACGGGCATTTTTTTCAAAATGAATATAGTTATTAAGAAAGAAACAAATGTTAAGTTCAAGGTTATTGCATGAAAAATAGTCCTGGTAACAACAAGAGGAGTCTAATTAACATTAGGAGATTAGAAATGTCATTATTTAGGAATTAAACTCGTTAACATTTGTACAAAATGCAAACCCTGATGAATGACACCTTTTGCCTGTGGATTTAAATAGATTTGGATTTTTATTGGTGTTTATACTTGTTTGAATCAATTAATATACTAGGTTGTTTAGCCACATGTGTTATATTTCATGATCAATGTTTCAAAAAGTGTGTTTGGAATCAAAAGAAGAGGCTCGTTAACCAAAAATAATGGGAGCAACTCATCAATTTTCAATTCAATAAATAATATCAATAAGAAATGCAATTGAAAATCAAAACCTGAATTGTTTGTAAAATTGAATGAATTCATGTAATTGATGGTCGACGGGCATTTTTTTTAAAATGAATATAGTTATTAAGAAAGAAACAAATGTTAAGTTCAAGGTTATTGCATGAAAAATAGTCCTGGTAACAACAAGAGGAGTCTAATTAACATTAGGAGATTAGAAATGTCATTATTTAGGAATTAAACTCGTTCACATTTGTACAAAATGCAAACCCTGATGAATGACACCTTTTGCGTGTGGATTTAAATAGATTTGGATTTTTATTGGTGTTTATACTTGTTTGAATCAATTAATATACTAGGTTGTTTAGCCACATGTGTTATATTTCATGATAAATGTATCAAAAAGTGTGTTTGGAATCAAAAGAAGATGCTTGTTAACCAAAAATGATGGGAGCAACTCTTTAATTTTGAATTCAACAAATAATATCAAGAGGAAATGCAATTCAAAATCAAGGACTGAATTGTTTGTTAAATTGAATGAATTCATGTAATTGATGGTCGACGGGCATTTTTTTCAAAATGAATATAGTTATTAAGAAAGAAACAAATGATAATTTCAAGTTTATTGCATGAAAAATAGTCCTAGTATCAATAAGAGGAGCCTAATTAACATTAGGTGATTAGAAATTGTCGTTATTTAGGAATTAAACTCGTTAATATTTGTACGAAATGCAAACCCCGATGAATGACACCTTTTGCCTGTGGATTTAAATAGATTTGGATTTTTATTGGTGTTTATACTTGTTTGAATCAATTAATATACTAGGTTGTTTAGCCACATGTGTTATACTTCATGATCAATGTATCAAAAAGTGTGTTTCGAATCAAAAGAAGAGGCTTGTTAACCAAAAATGATGGGAGTAACTCTTTAATTTTGAATTCTACAATTAATATCAATAAGAAATGCAATTCAAAATCAAGGACTGAATTTAACGTTAACTTGAATGAATTCATGTAATTGATGGTCCACGTGCATTTTTTTCAAAATGAATATAGTTATTAAGAAAGAAATAAAAGTTAATTTCAAGGTTATTGCATGAAAAATAGTCCTGGTAACAACAAAAGGAGCCTAATTAACATGAGGTGATTAGAAATTCTCATTATTTAGGAATTAAACCAGAAAACATTTGTACGAAATGCAAACCCAGATGAATGGCACCTTTTGCCAATGGATTTAAATGGATTTGGATTTTTATTAGTGTTTATACTTGTTTGAATCAATTAATATACTAGGTTGTTTAGCCACATGTGTTATACTTCATGATCAATGTATTAAAAAGTGTGTTTGGAACCAAAAGAAAAGGCTTGTTAACCAAAAATGATGGGAGCAACTTTATAATTTTGAATTCCACAAATAATATCAATAAGAAATGCAATTCAAAATCAAGGACTAAATTGTTTGTTAAATTGAATGAATTCATGTAATTGATGGTCCACGGGCATTTGTTTCAAAATGACTATAGTTATTAAGAAAGAAATAAAAGTTAATTTCAAAGTTATTGCATGAAAAATAGTCCTGGTAACAACAAGAGGAGCCTAATTAACATTAGGTGATTATAAATTGTCATTATTTAGGAATTAAAGCAGTTAACATTTGCACGAAATGCAAACCCTGATGAATGACACCTTTTGCCTGTGGATTTAAATAGATTTGGATTTTTATTGGTGTTTATACTTGTTTGAATCAATTAATATACTAGGTTGTTTAGCCACATGTGTTATATTTCATGATCAATGTATCAAAAAGTGTGTTTGGAATCAAAAGAAGAGGCTTGTTAACCAAAAATGATGGGAGCAACTCATCAATTTTCAATTCAATAAATAATATCAATAAGAAATGCAATTGAAAATCAAAACCTGAATTGTTTGTTAAATTGAATGAATTCATGTAATTGATGGTCGACGGGCATTTTTTTCAAAATGAATATAGTTATTAAGAAAGAAACAAATGTTAAGTTCAAGGTTATTGCATGAAAAAATAGTCCTGGTAACAACAAGAGGAGTCTAATTAACATTAGGAGATTAGAAAATGTCATTATTTAGGAATTAAACTTGTTAACATTTGTGCAAAATGCAAACCCTGATGAATGACACCTTTTGCCTGTGGATTTAAATAGATTTGGATTTTTATTGGTGTTTATACTTGTTTTGAATCAATTAATATAATAGGTTGTTTAGCCACATGTGTTATACTTCATGATCAATGTATCAAAAAGTGTGTTTGGAATCAAAAGAAGAGGCTTGTTAACCAAAAATGATGGGAGCAACTCTTTAATTTTGAATTCTACAATTAATATCAATAAGAAATGCAATTCAAAATGAAGGACTGAATTTAATGTTAACTTGAATGAATTCATGTAATTGATGGTCCACGTGCATTTTTTTTCAAAATGAATATCGTTATTAAGAAAGAAACAAAAGTTAATTTCAAGGTTATTGCATGAAAAATAGTCCTGGTAACAACAAAAGGAGCCTAATTAACATGAGGTGATTAGAAATTCTCATTATTTAGGAATTAAACCAGTAAACATTTGTACAAAATGCAAACCCTGATGAATGGCACCTTTTGCCAATGGATTTAAATGGATTTGGATTTTTATTAGTGTTTATACTTGTTTGAATCAATTAATATACTAGGTTGTTTAGCCACATGTGTTATACTCCATGATCAATGTATCAAAAAGTGTGTTTGGAATCAAAAGAAGAGGCTTGTTAACCAAAAATGATGGGAGCAACTCATCGATTTTGAATTCAACAAATAATATCAATAAGAAATGCAATTCAAAATCAAGGACTGAATTGTTTGTTAAATTGAATGAATTCATGTAATTGATGGTCCACGGGCATTTTTTTAAAAATGAATATAGTTATTAAGAAAGAAATAAAAGTTAATTTCAAAGTTATTGCATGAAAAATAGTCCTGGTAACAACAAGAGGAGCCTAATTAACATTAGGTGATTAGAAATTGTCATTATTAGGAATTAAACCAGTTAACATTTGTACGAAATGCAAACCCTGATGAATGGCACCTTTTGCCTGTGGATTTAAATAGATTTCGATTTTTATTGGTGTTTATACTTGTTTGAATCAATTAATATACTAGGTTGTTTAGCCACATGTATTATATTTCATGATCAATGTATCAAAAAGTGTGTTTGGAATCAAAAGAAGAGGCTTGTTAACCAAAAATGATTGGAGCAACTCATCAATTTTCAATTCAACAAATAAATATCAATAAGAAATGCAATTGAAAAATCAAGGACTGAATTGTTTGTTAAATTGAATGAATTCATGTAATTGATGGTCGACGGGCATTTTTTTCAAAATGAATATAGTTATTAAGAAAGAAACAAATGTTAATTTCAAGTTTTATTGCATGAAAAATAGTCCCTGGTAACAACAAGAGGAGCCTAATTAACATTAGGAGATTAGAAATTGTTATTTATTTATTTATAACATTTGTACGAAATGCAAATCCCGATGAATGACACCTTTTGCCTGTGGATTTAAATAGATTTGGATTTTTATTGGTGTTTATACTTGTTTGAATCAATTAATATACTAGGTTGTTTAGCCACATGTGTTATACTTCATGATCAATGTATGACAAAGTGTGTTTGGAATCAAAAGAAGAGGCTTGTTAACTAAAAATGATGGGAGCAACTCTTTAATTTTGAATTCTACAATTAATATCAATAAGAAATGCGATACAAAATCAAGGACTAAATTTAACGTTAACTTGAATGAATTCATGTAATTGATGGTCCACGTGCATTTTTTTCAAAATGAATATAGTTATTAAGAAAGAAATAAAAGTTAATTTCAAGGTTATTGCATGAAAAATAGTCCTGGTAACCACAAAAGGAGCCTAATTAACATGAGGTGATTAGAAATTCTCATTATTTAGGAATTAAACCAGAAAACATTTGTACGAAATGCAAACCCAGATGAATGGCACCTTTTGCCAATGGATTTAAATGGATTTCGATTTTTATTAGTGTTTATACTTGTTTGAATCAATTAATATACTAGGTTGTTTAGCCACATGTGTTATACTTCATGGTCAATGTATTAAAAAGTGTGTTTGGAACCAAAAGAAAAGGCTTGTTAACAAAAAATGATGGGAGCAAACTTTAATTTTTAATTCCACAAATAATATCAATAAGAAATGCAATTCAAAATCAAGGACTAAATTGTTTGTTAAATTGAATGAATTCATGTAATTGATGGTCGACGGGCATTTTTGTCAAAATGAATATAGTTATTAACAAAGAAACAAATGTTAAGTTCAAGGTTATTGCATGAAAAATAGTCCTGGTAACAACAAGAGGAGTCTAATTAACATTAGGAGATTAGAAATGTCATTATTTAGGAATTAAACTCGTTAACATTTGTACAAAATGCAAACCCTGATGAATGACACCTTTTGCCTGTGGATTTAAATAGATTTGGATTTTTATTGGTGTTTATACTTGTTTGAATCAATTAATATACTAGGTTGTTTAGCCACATGTGTTATATTTCATGATCAATGTTTCAAAAAGTGTGTTTGGAATCAAAAGAAGAGGCTTGTTAACCAAAAATGATGGGAGCAACTCATCAATTTTCAATTCAATAAATAATATCAATAAGAAATGCAATTGAAAATCAAAACCTGAATTGTTTGTCAAATTGAATGAATTCATGTAATTGATGGTCGACGGGCATTTTTTTTAAAATGAATATAGTTATTAAGAGAGAAAGAAATGTTAAGTTCAAGGTTATTGCATGAAAAATAGTCCTGGTAACAACAAGAGGAGTCTAATTAACATTAGGAGATTAGAAATGTCATTATTTAGGAATTAAACTCGTTAACATTTGTACAAAATGCAAACCCTGATGAATGACACCTTTTGCGTGTGGATTTAAATAGATTTGGATTTTTATTGGTGTTTATACTTGTTTGAATCAATTAATATACTAGGTTGTTTAGCCACATGTGTTATATTTCATGATAAATGTATCAAAAAGTGTGTTTGGAATCAAAAGAAGATGCTTGTTAACCAAAAATGATGGGAGCAACTCTTTAATTTTGAATTCAACAAATAATATCAAGAGGAAATGCAATTCAAAATCAAGGACTGAATTGTTTGTTAAATTGAATGAATTCATGTAATTGATGGTCGACGGGCATTTTTTTTTTCAAAATGAATATAGTTATTAAGAAAGAAACAAATGTTAATTTCAAGTTTATTGCATGAAAAATAGTCCTGGTATCAATAAGAGGAGCGTAATTAACATTAGGTGATTAGAAATTGTCGTTATTTAGGAATTAAACTCGTTAACATTTGTACGAAATGCAAACCCCGATGAAT